>OX422216.1:198159406-198371906 GCA_949130495.1 Sambucus nigra | reverse complement strand
GACTGACGTGAATGCCAAAATTTCTTCTTCCTCTAAGACCATAATTAGAGTTGATGCTCCGGCTTCATCTTATTCTTCCACTTTTACCTCCAGGTCATATTTACTTTCTAATGTCGAGTCTTATTTTTCTGAGAGATGATCTGATGCCCAAAAGGCTATAGATATTGCTAAGGATGATGAATATGATGGTGAGTTAAACTCCTCTTTTTTTTCATTAGCCACTGGATTCCTCCCTCTAAATTATGACATTAATAAGGCTTTTATGGACGATGATAGGATTATGAGATAGATTACTACCATAAAAACCTTTACAAGTGTACCATTAATAAAGTAAAGGCTTGTATGACTAAAAATTTATATGAGATAAAGAAAAATATGACTATCAAATCCCCTCAAGTTGAGAAGAGGGACTTTGACCTCACAAATGCATGAGAGATCTACCTACATGATGACATCTCTATCGATTTGTGTGTAGACTTCCTTTCCATTCCTATATATGGTAAATACTCTCCAAATTAGGTGTTGCCCCCTCTTAACTGGCTTTTAATTATTGGAGGATCATCCTTAGCTTTGTTATAGCTTGGAGATCCATCCTCTCCGAGAACATAACTAGTGAGATTTTTTTTGCAATGTATACAGCGCGGTTTTGACCAAGAACTTTCCAAGATATTATTAATTAAGACCTCATAACCAAAAGCATAAGCTGGTGAGGGTTCCTCAAACTTTTAATCATCATTGTAAGATGGACTATTTTTTCGTCAGCAGAGATTAGTTCTTAGAGGATAAGGAGAATGAAGGGGTCATTAAAATCTCTCATGAATGGGGAAAGCCTCCTCTTAGTAGTATAACAACTTCTTACTTTAATTTTTGCTGACTAACTTGTCAATATGACTACTAATACTAACTTATATTCATATTATTTCTTTATGGCTCGGGTTAGGATGGTCTTAGAGCAAATTCTTGACAAAATGTGGATGGCATCATCAATGAGTGAATAAAGAACAACAAATAACTATATCCTCTTTCCAAGATTGAAGATCGTGTGATCATCTCTGATCCTTAGTCTCTCAAATAGGTTCATAAGTTATTATATCCTTGTGGGTACCCTGAATTTATCACCATAAGGCCTGGACGAGTAGCCTCTCCTTAGCGGCACAAAGCCCAGGCCCATCACCTCTTGTACTCATCCGATTACCCCACGATCCCATGAAGAGAAGTGGTAAAGGAGCGCGATCCCATGAAGGGGAGATGGCTGATAAGGAGGAACCCATCACCCCCACTACTCCAACCTATACATGTATAAATTAAACCCTAAGTCCGGGGCAAAGGACAAGTTGTATTCTCTGTACTTATTCTTCAGAATATAGAGAAATAACACTGACAGCACCACCGTGGACGTAGGAACATATTTGCTGAACCACGTATACCCGTTGTTGTGTGATTGGCATTTTATTTATCTTTTCTTAATTGTTACCTCTTTCATATTTATTTGTGTTGCATAATAATTGTCACCACAATTGGCGCCGTCTGTGGGAAACGTTTATCTTTCCCTGAGAAGAGCCCATTCCGAGAAAGAGAAATCTAAGATGTCTGGTCACAGCAGCAACGCTCCTCAAGCAGGAGATATTCAGGAACCACCCACTCCTCGCAGGATTAGGTCTGAAGTCCGACGTTCAGATCAAGGGGCTCGCTTAGAAAGGCCAGCCTCAGAAGAAAGTCAAGGACCAGCAAGGTCCACTCAGATATCCAGATTGATCGATGCATACAAAGCAAGGTTCCATGAGCAGAGGGAGTCCTCTCGCAGGTATGAGGCTGAGAATGCTCGCTTGAAAAGAAGACTGGAAAAACTGGAGAAAGAACTACGTCCTGATACCAGGAGATGCCCCTATCGCACTCCTAGCCCTCAGGCGAGCAAATCTCGCAGCCGAGGAAGGAGCCCTAGGCGGCAATATCAAGGGTTCGAAGGTGGCGACTCAGACGACGACCTCCGCGAGCAATTGAGAAAATCTCGCCACTATCAGAGTCCTGCTCGCAGCGAAGACAACATACGGAACCTAGTCCGCAGAGAAATGGACTAACATCCAGCTCACCGCGACACCAGGTCGACCAGAGAACTCGCCAGGAGAGCCCTCAAGACCCAGATGAAATCGCCCTTCACGAGGGAAATTGAAGAAGAAGAAGCTCCCAAAAAGTTTGCTACTCTAAGGTTCAAGATTTATGACGGAAAGACTGATCCCATTGATCATGTCAGGCAGTACCGGCAAGCTATGACCCTCTGGAATCACCGAGATGCACTGATGTGCCATATTTTTCCCTCGAGCCTTCATGACGTGGCCCAGAAATGGTTTGAGAAACTCCCTCACCGATCCATCAGAAATTTCAAATCCCTGGCCGAGCTCTTTACGGCCCGGTTCATCACCAGCAGCTCCCATCCCAAAAGGATGGATGCTCTATTAACGATGAAGAAAACTCCTCAGGAGACACTCCGAGACTACGCGAAGAGGTACTGGGAGTTATTCAACGAAGTCGAGGACTGCGCGGAAGAGGTAGCAGTGGCTTCATTCAAAATTGGGCTACCTAGCTCTTCCCTCCTTTACCAGTCCTTGACAAAGAAGGAAGCAACCACCATTGATGACCTGATGGCCCGGATTGAGAAATACGCAAAGGTGGAAGATGTCACCCGCCTTAACGTAGGAGAAAACGGTCGAGCCAAGCTCGCTACCAAGGGAAGTGAGAAAGTTGATAACCAAAAAAAAGGAGGAAAGAATGGGAGCAAGAATGGCTCCAAGAACGGAGGGAACCCTGATGTTGTAAAGTCGTTCCAGGCGGTCAACACCGTCTTCAAAGAACCAATTTACAAAATTCTCGCGAAGATCAAGGATGAGCCGTTCATCAAATGGCTCCGGAAAATAGGAGGAGACCCATCGAAAAGAAACAATGCACTGAGATGCACCTTCCACAAAGAGGGAGGGCATAAGACCGAGCACTAAAAGGCCCTTAAGTCCCACCTCGAGGAATTGGCCCAATCCGGACATTTGAATGACTTCGTGGAAAGGAAGGTAGAAAGAGTGACTGTCCACAAGGAGGCAAAACCCGACAACGTAGTCGAAGACGACTCTGGACACGAATTCACAGTAATCCATGGAGCATCCAATGTTAAGCAAATCCAGGGTAACTCAGCTCGAATGGAGGTAAAGAAGCTGACAGCAGTAATGCAAGCTTTTCAGATTGATCCAGCAAAATCACAGGCAGGAAAACGTCGGCGAGCAGAGGACATCAACTACAACAAGCATATTGTTTTCACGAACGAAGATATTGTGGGAGTGAGGAACCCACACCACGATGCCTTAGTCATTACACTCAGGATAGCCAACTTTGATATCGACAGGCTGCTCGTCGATCAAGGGAGCTCATCCGAAGTAATGTACATCGACCTGTTCAGAAAATTGAAGTTGAACGTCGCCGACCTAAAGGGAATAGTTGTTCCTCTAGTCGGCTTCGCTGGGAAAATGACCATGCCTATGGGCAAGATTGTACTACCAGTGCTCCCTGGAAATGTTTCAAAAATGATTGAATTCTTGGTGGTCAACATCGATTCACCATATCAAGCCATCCTCGGCTGGGGATGGCTTCACGCAATGAAGGCAGTCTCCTCGACCTACCACCAGAAACTCAAGTATGTCACCGAGCGGGGAGTGATTGAGATACATAGCGACCAGGCGATGGAGAGAAAGTGCTTCATAGCGGCCATCCGACCAAAGCCAGAGAAGAAAGTCGTTCAAACCAGCGAGAAAGTGGAGGAAGGTGCAATCCCTTCCAAATAGCAATTAAAATATGGAAGGCCCGGAGTGGAAGAGACCAGGCTCCTCCCCTACGAGCGTGTTGTAGAGGACCTGGTAGAAGTAATTGCTAAAGAAGGCAACAACAGCAGAGTTTTTCTGATCGGGACCTCACTCACTGACCAAGAGGAAAAGGATTTGTTAGCCTTACTCGGAAACAACATAGATGTTTTCACTTGGGAACCCTATGAGCTGCCAGGAATTGATCCCAATATGGTCTGCCATCAGTTGCACGCCAGTACCACATTCAAACCGATAGCACAGAAGGCACGATGAACTGCTCCCGAGAAGGCCAGAGCAATAGAAAAAGAAGTCGAAAAACTGCTGGATGCAAGGTCCATACGGGAAGTGCAATTCCCCAAATGGTTATCCAACCCAGTGGTAGTTCCAAAAAGCAACGGGAGTGGAGAGTTTGCATAGACTTCACTGACCTCAACAAAGCCTGCCCCAAGGATAGCTTCCCTCTTCCGAAAATAGACCAACTAGTAGACGCCACTGCAGCTCACGAATGAATGAGTTTCCTGGACGCATACTCAGGTTATCACCAGATTCCCCTGTATGCCCCAGATCAGGACAAAACGACGTTTATCACGACGGTTGGTTTATACTGTTACAAGGTCATGCCTTTTGGGCTTAAAAATGCAGGGGCAACCTATCAGCGGCTGGTTACTATAATGTTCAAGAATCAGATGGGAGACACGATGGAGGTCTACATCGACGACATGCTCATCAAGAGCAAGGAAAAGGAAAATCACCTCTCGGATCTGTCAAGTACCATCGAAATCCTTAGGAAGTACCGAATGAAACTCAACGCGAGCAAGTGTTCCTTCGGTGTCCAGTCAGGAAAGTTCCTTGGGTATTTAGTCAGCAAGCGTGGCATAGAGGCTAATCCAGACCAGATTGATGCAATCAAACGGGTGCAACCTCCTCGCACAATCCGCGATGTACAGAAGCTCGCTGGAATGCTCGCTGCTCTAAATCGTTTCATTTCTAAATCCTCTGAGAGATGCAAGCCCTTCTTCCAACTCTTAAAAGGCAGCAAAATAGTAGAATGGACTCCAGGTTGCTCACAAGCATTAGACGAGCTCAAGTCCTACCTAAGCTCCCCACCACTGCTTGTCATACCATAGCAAACGGACCCTTTGTACCTCTACCTCTCTGTATCCAGCCATACTATCAGCTCAGCGCTAATGTGTGAAGTTACAGGGATCCAAGATCCAGTCTATTACGCGAGCAAAACCTTACAAGAGGCCAAGCAGCGCTAACTGCCATTAGAAAAGCTCGCATTCGCCCTAGTAATGTCCTCAAGGAAACTGAAGCATTACTTCAAAGCTCACACGATCATCGTCCTTACATCACACCACCTTAAGGCTGTCCTAAGGAAGGCGGATTTATCGGGCAGACTGTCTAAATGGTCAGTCGAGCTCGGCCGATTTGACATCCAATTTCAACCAAGGACAGCTATCAATGGTCAAATCCTTGCTGACTTCATAGCTGAATTCACAGGAGAAGAACCCTTCAACCAGCCTAAGCCAACAGAACAAAACAGCCATGCTACAGGGGGAAGCTGGAAACTATTCGTTGATGGAGCCTCCAATTCAAAGGGGGCAGGAGTAGGAATTGTCCTCATCACTCCAGAAAATATAGTCCTCGAGCAAGGAATCAGGCTGGGATTTGTAGCCTCCAATAACGAAGCAGAATACGAAGCCTTAATAGCAGGTCTCCAAAGGGCGCAAACTCTGGGAGCAAAGCATTTACAGGTATTCGGAGACTCGCAACTAGTTTCCAATCAGGTAAGTGGAGACTATAACGCGAAGGATGAGAGGATGGAAGCCTACCTCTCCTTGGTGAAAAACTTAATGACGAACTTTGAGGAAATCAACATCCAACAGTTTCCCAAGGGGCAGAACAGCCACACTGACGCCTTGGCAGCCCTGAGCTCGGCAGTTGATTCCAGCCTTAAAAGGATCATCCCTATCGATTTCCTCAGCTGCCCGAGCATTTACCCCAACTGCGAGCTGACCAAAGCGAAACCAATACTCCAATTGGAACCAGCCCCAAGCTGGATGGATCCCTTGAGAGACTATTTGAAGAATGGAACGCTCCCAGAGGATAAAAGGACTGCCCACCAGATAAGAGTCAAAGCTGCTCGCTTTCACTTATCCACGGGAGGCGACTTGTATAAAAGATCATTCTCCGGCCCCTACCTTAGATGCGTCCACCCAGGCGATGTCAAGACAGTGCTTCACGAGCTTCACGAAGGAATCTGTGGGAGTCACGTCGGAGGAAGGTCTCTAGCCTTCCGAGCAATGAAGGAAGGTTATTGGTGGCCATATATGCAAAAGGACTCTGCAGTATATGTCCGAAGATGCCTAAAATGCCAGCTTCACCCCCCATGGTCCACCAGCCGGCCAGCGAGTTAAAATCCCTGACCAGCCCCTGGCCTTTCGCCCAGTGGGGAATGGACATCGTGGGACCACTGCCCATCGCTGCCGGTAATCGCAAATACCTGTTGGTCGCAACTGATTACTTTACCAAGTGGATCGAGGCAGAACCACTGGCGAACATCCGGGATGCTGACATGATGAGGTTCATATGGAAAAATATAATCACTCGATTCGGGATCCCCAGAACCATCATCACTGACAATGGAACACAGTTCGAGAGTGGCCCTTTTCAGGACTTCTGCGACCAATACGGGATCAGGCACCACTTCATCTCGGTGGCTTACCCTCAAAGCAACGGATAAGCTGAGGCTTCCAACAAGACAGTGAATGCTGGATTGAAGAAGCGGTTAGAACAAGCCAAAGGCGTGTGGACAACCGAGCTACCGCATATCCTATGGGCGTACAGAACGACTCCTAGGCGAGCCACAGGAGAAACGCCATTCTCACTAGCATATGGTATGGAGGCAGTCATCCCACTAGAAACAGGATTGCCTACAATCAGATTCGACCTTGTCGAGCAGGGTCAGAACGATCAGGCTTTGCTCACTGAACTCGATTTGGCCGACGAGCACAGGGAACTTGCCCTAGTAAAACTAGCGAGCTATCAGCAACAGCTCGCAAAGCACTACAGCAAAAGGGTCAATCCGAGGAAATTCGAAGTGGGGGACTATGTTCTAAGAAAGGTCCTGGGCAACACAGTGAAACCATCAGACGGTAAACTGGGCCCGAACTGGGAAGGACCTTATGCGATAATTAGAAACGATCTGCAAGGTGCCTATCATTTGAAAACAATGGAGGGCAGAGAGATACCACGAGCATGGAACGCAGCTAATCTCAAGAAATTCTATTTTTAGGGGTTCTATTGTTAAATCTTTTATTGTACTCATTATGGGAAAAGACAGTTTGTTTCTCATTTCACCAATGGAAATCTCTCAGTTGATCACTCTCTAAAAAGTAACAATTATATCTTATTGCACATCCTTTTCAAATCACAGGTATAATGGTTGGCATAGCAGGGGGATACCCCTCCTCAGGTCATCGTCATGAAGCACGACAGACCTCATAGCATTGCCCATGGAAATATATGAAGCCCTACAGAGTATTCTTAGGCAACAAACCTACTTTGGTGAAACAAAATCCTGACCGGATAAAGACATCCAATAACAGGTGTGTCCTCGCCAATTGCCCTACTTAGGCCTAAGGGAGTGTGACGACACGACCTAAAAGGTAAAGGAAGGGCACAATGGTATTCTTAATACTGGACTGGGCGGACACTCACATGACAAGATAAAAAGGATTGTAAAGCTGCAAAAATATGAAAAGATTGGATGAACACGTTTAGTCGGCAAAATTGCCCAAAACTCGAACTTTCCATTAATCTTTTATATTTACAAACAATAATAGTACATGTTTAGTCGGCGAAGCTCGCCCAAAGCATTTACAATTATTAAAAAACAAAATATCAAGAAGGTGGAAGCCTCCGAGCAAGATAGTCAGCAACTTTAGCTCTCCTCCCATCATCAGGAGCAGGATCGAACTCCTCAACGACCTCACTTGCGTCCAACTCCAATAGTCGCCGGGGGATAGCATCGATGGGGATCCATCGATCATCTCACCTGAATGGATTGGGCATCAGAGTAGAGGGGGACATCTCGTGCCGATACCACAATATCGAGTTCAGCGGGACCTGCAGCTCTCTGAGAGCACTCAACCACCCCCTGATGAAGGAAAGCTCCTCGAACTCTGATAACCATGTGGGAGCATCCAGCCAGCCCTGATCATAGCCATCAGTCCACACTTGGCGAGGTCCCTTCTTGAATAAATGCCGGAGTCGGGTGACGTCCCTTTGGAGCCCAGCAGCAGTCACATAAGCTCGCCGAACATCGCCATGCAACTCCTCCATTTCCCTCTCACGCCGCTCCTCGGCTTCCCTACTCCTACCCCTTGTACTCCTACCAGCACGCGGGAGGGGAGGCCGAGCAGCTCGCGACGAGGAAGAGCCTTGTAGGACTGCCGATGAGGTGCTCGGCGAATGCTCCTTAAGCTTCGAGACCTCCCGCCTCAGGTCTTCATTCTCCCTCTGAAGAAACTCCATGACTTGGTTGATCTCGGTGGCCTCTAGTAACTTTGCTCTCATCTCGCTAACTTCTTCTTGCACTGAAGCATCGATCTCTTCCATTTCCTGGAGCCTGTCCTTCAATTTGGCCACCAGCTCGGACTGATCCTTATATTTCTGGTTCCTTGACTTAGCAGACCTGCAAAGCCTAGAAAAGGCCTGGAGAACTGCAGGGCTTGCATTAGGACCCATAGTCCTACCTAATTGGGAGGTAACAGGAATATAGTCATCCACATCAACCAACTACAAGTAAAAGAAAGAGAGAAGAAAGAGATCAGCATAAAGAAAAATAAAGTCTTTTCATTGATAATGAGCGAAGTTACATCAGATCAAAAAAGAAAAAAGTTACAAAGAAGCCCTATCAATTAGCAACCTCGGTGGATGGACCCTTGTCCTTATCAGCATCAGCAGGGGCATTACCCTCTGCAGGGGTGTCCACTGCCCCCTCGACCAAGGGAGCATCAGTAGGACTCGCCTGAGAAACAGGATTGGTGCCTTCAGTAGTTGGGGCTGGGTCCTCATCCACGACTGGCTTTGGCCCTGGATCATGCTCGTCAAAGAGTGGGGATGCAACATCCACCCCAGTAGCCACGAGGGCCTTGTTCCACCCTTTCTTGAAGTTCAGACGGCTGATATAGCCTATCTGAACCTCGACATCCTCATACGCAGCAGCCCAGCCAGAATTGTACGAATCTTCTTTAAGAGTGGCTGCCTGGGCTTTCTCCGCCTCCAGCTGCTCGGCAAGAACCCTGTTCTTCTCCACAAAGTCTAGCTTGCTCGAGCATACCAGATCATACGACTTCCTTATCTCGCCAAGCTCCCTGACAGCATTATCTCTCTCGCGAGCAGAATTAGCAAGGGCTGAGGCAGATGAAGCTCGAGCCGCATCAACAGCCTTCAGATCGGCCTCCAGCTGAGAACCCCTGGCCACCAGAGTAGACTTCTGCTGCTCCAGCTCGCTGTTCCTTCTCAACATCTCATCGCGAGAGCGATAGAGCACAACAAAGTCAGTCACAAACTGCAAAAAATGAGGGAAAGATCAGAAAGAAGAAACCATCAAAATGGATTGAAGGAAGTTGAGAATTAAAAGAGGAACCTTACCAAGGCAAGCCTCTGGCTAGCTTGCAAAGCCAGTTGATCGGACCCCGACGCCCTCTCACGATCTGCAGGGAGGACTGCTGTCTCGAGCAGCGCAGGGGCAGGCTGAGGAGAGGTGGCCACCGAAGCCCCCTCAGGCAAGGCAGATACTGGGACCAAGGCTTGACTAGTTTTGGTCCTCAGTTCCATCTTCCTCCTCTCCACCTCCATTTCTCTCTCCCTTCTCTTTCTCTCTTCCACCTTCTTCCTCTCCTCTTCCTTTTTCTTCTCTCTCTCTCTCGCCTGCTCCTCCTCTCTCCTCTTCTTCTCTTGCTCCTGAGAAGAAGGCCGAGAACCAGTAGCTATGGCCCCGGAGGCAGTCTTCGACTTCTTGGACCTCTGGGCAAGAAGCACATCATCATCATCATCATCATCAGCATCTCTGATTAAATTCTTCCTGGGAGGCATCTCTTCACCAGAACTGCTGGTAGTGCTCGAAGAACTGCTACTGTCAACACTGCCTGAACCCAAATTACTAACACCTGCAGGCTCACTCTCCGAGCTGCTCTCCTCTTCGTCTAATTGGATGGGCTCAGCAGAAATCTCTTCGGAAGAGTCAAAGTACGGAACACTATCCACATGTCGGGCTATGAAGCTGGAGACTGTGTTCTTGTATTCAAGCAGAAAAGCAGCAAACCTAGGATGCTCGCCGTCACCCAAAGGTTCCCTGATGTTCCAAGCATTCACCAGTTCCGAGATACGAACCTCGCTGAGAGCAGGCTCCAAGTTCTTTGTCCTCACTGTAAAAGAGAAAGCAAGAAGAAGTTAGAAAAATCACAAAGTCAGCAAAGGTTGAAACAATAATACAACATCTACCTATATATTCTTCCCCATAAAAGGAAATAGTGAACCTCTCAGACCTCGACCCTTCAAATTGGGGGGAGAATTGCCAATTCCTAACAAGAAAACCTTCTTACCAGTAGTCCTTATGGGAATTAGGTAAATTTACTACCAATACCCTATCAGGGCTCCTAGCCTTAAGGTACAGGACACCTGAACTCGTTCGAGAAAAATAATAACAAAAGCAGACCTCGGCAAGCCCTAACCTTGTGCCATACAATTGATTTATCCTATGCACGCCGTTCACTATTTTCCATACGTTGGGCGAACATTGTGCAGGCACAATACTAAAATAGCTAAAGAAGTGCAGAAACAGACCATTAGGGGGAAAGGTAAGACCCCCCTGGGAGAGAAACATGACGTGAATCCAATGTGCATCCTTTATATCCCTAACATTCCTAGGCAGCGAGGCACAACACTCAATCTCTACCCACTCAGGAATACTGTAGAATTTTCTAAACTCAGTTACTGACCTATTTCCAATCTTCGCCATTGGAAAAATACAAGAAAAACTATAAACTCGAGAAAAGGGCACGAGAAACTTACAAGACAGAAGATCAGGTCAAATGGCGAAGAAGCAACGAGAGTGGAGACTGAAAATAGAAGGTACAAAGCTTAAGAGTTCTCAGAAGATAGAAGATTGCTGGAAAAGCTGAAGCGACGAAGAGGAAATGTGTCTTATTCCAACAAGCCTTCAAGTATAATCATAACGCACGGATAGCGAAGCGGGTGCCGCCAAAGCAACTTCACAGTTTTCAAAAAATCGACCATCATAGCTGATTATTTAAATTCATTGGACCTGTAAAAATGGCCCAACAAATTTAGGGGCAATTGTGGGTACCCTGAATTTAGCACCATAAGGCCTGGACGAGTAGCCTCTCCTTAGCGGCCCAAAGCCCAGGTCCATCACCTCTTGTACTCATCCGATTACCCCACGATCCCATGAAGAGAAGTGGTAAAGGAGCGCGATCCCATGAAGGGGAGATGGCTGATAAGGAGGAACCCATCACCCCCACTACTCTAACATATACATGTATAAATTAAACCCTAAGTCCGGGGCAAAGGACAAGTTGTATTCTCTGTACTTATTCTTCAGAATATAGAGAAATAACACTAATTGCACCACCGTGGATGTAGGCACATATTTGCTGAACCACGTATACCCATTGTTGTGTGATTGGCATTTTATTTATCTTTTCTTGATTGTTACCTCTTTCATATTTATTTGTGTTGCATAATAATTGTCACCACACTCCTAATTTTATTTATTTATATTCTCCCATTTGTTGTTTGGCTGAATATAACATATGTTTCCTATAGATCGCTCAAAGGGTCTCTCTAACAAAAAGTGGGACATGTTAATCCCTAAGATAGTAAGGGACTGTATGGACGATATTGGAGGTACGATGGCAGAGTCGGATGAAAAGGCTAAGAGGAAGGGCAAGGAACTAGTAGGGAGAAAACCCTCCAAGAAGCCTAAAAAAGAGACTGATCGTTCCAAGGAAACCAACATCATTTTGATCCCTACGAAGCCATTGATGGATGCGAATACCCCTTATGCATGGAAAATTTATTATGCTTTGCAAGATGGCCCCAAGACCTTATATTCTAACCCCACTAGATAGTGAGACTTCCTCATTAACGATATCCTTTATTGCATAAGTGATACTTTGGAAATATGTAGAGGGATGAGGAAGTTAACCTCTCCATAAGCAAACTCTTTCTAGTTCATGCCCATTTTACATCATTTTCTTTCATAATATTTTTTAAGTAAAGTTTGGATTTTTAACATCTCATATTCTCTTTAATGTAGGATTTGATGATGGTGGTTGATATTCAGCAATGGACGATAAGGAACAATGATGATCTAGTAAAGTCGGTTGACAATCTAAAATGCCATGGACACTGTGAAGGCAAAATATGAGGCTCTCAAGGGTAAAAGGAATAATGAGCTAGAAGCCCTAATAAAGGAGAAGGACAATAAGATAACAACCTTTAACAAGGAAATGGATGATAATTCCCAAGTTGTCAAATCCACTGAGTCTGCTCATAAGAAGAATGTCAAGGATATTGTTATTGCTACTGTAAAGCAAGAAAATGAGGAGGTAGGGTTTAAGTATCATGCATTTTCATAATTCAAAAACCTTAAATTTTACTATATACGTTAAGGGTATACTGAGATGAAGGTTTTTTCCAATTTTAACTTCCCTAGCATTGCTTAGTAAGGGAGTGCTTGGAAACTTAATAATTAAGAGGGAAAATCCATTTCTCTTTAGTTTTATGCTCAAGAGGATGCACGTGTTACTCTTGAGGATGATGTGTAAGTTGATCTTCATATCCCTTAAGGTGTTAAAGGTGTTAGTGATGTTAATGATACTATTCTCGAGAGTATACCTATCAATTTCAATACCCCAAAAGATGAAGACTCTTATGCATTTTCCTTTAGACTTAGGAAACCTCTGATTATTTTACACACACTATTCATGTGTTACTGAATGTTTCTCCCTCTTGAGGGCCTTATATTTACTCTTTGGGGCTTATATATGAAATAATTATGCTTCTTCTACAATTATTTCATGTTATATATTACCTTTAGTGACTATTTTAATTGATCAAATTTTCTCTTAGGTATCTTAGTCAAACCCCCTTATGCTTAAATTGGTTACTTAAGACTTTTATGCATTCAACCAATTTTTTTATGCCAAAAGTGACTCTGTCTTGTGATGTGCTTGAAGATAACTCATCTTTAAACTAATTTTCCACAAATTAGATTCACGAATTAACTATTGAAATAAACGTGATTTTTATAAGCATAAGGATCCAACAACTACCCTTCGTCCGTCTCCTCCACTCATTTTTCTTTGGCATCCTCCAACTTGGCTTTAATCCCTTAAATCAAAGTTTGATTCGCTACCTCCATTTGTCCATTGGTCCCTAGACATGTCAGAGCCGAGTATAAGTTCTTGATACATTATCTTTCATAGTTATCCTCTATAGAATTATTGGCAAATTAAGCGTCATGATCTGTGATGAATTCCAAAGGTACTCCATATCTACACATTATGCTCCTCTACATGAATTGAAAAAAATTCTTATCACTGATATAAATAATGGGCTATACTTTTACCTATTTTGTGAAGTAGCCTACCACCACAATGAGGTATCGGAATCATTCTTTGTAGGAGGAAGAGGGCCAACAACATATATTCCCCATTGGGAAAATGAACTTAATGTAGTTATAGGAGTATATATTTAATGGGGTTGGTGGATTATATTCATATGCCTTTGTCATGAATCATACGTTTTGGCATAAGTGTAGGCATCTTTAGCCAAGGTCGACCAATAATACCCTCGAGTGATGATTTGCTTGCCTAATCATCCTGTTATATGGAGGCCACAATATCCTTCATGCACTTTCTTCAAGATATACTCAACATCTGTGAGATGGAAGAACCTTGGGAGGGGCAAGAGGAGACATCTTTTTTATAACATTTCTTTAAAAATAATAAACTAAGATGATTTGAATATGATATTCCTTGCTTATCATTTGGTTTCCTAGAGCTTACCATTCTGTAGGTAATTTATAATCGGGTCAATCTATGAAGGGCCGAGGTTCAAGTTGAAAAATTCTATCTCTGGGTACTCTCTTTCAATGTTTGGTTCGACTAAAATTTCTATCAGTACAACTCTCCTGAGTTGTTCTTATGGTCGAGGAAAGTCTGTCCAATTTAGCTTGTCTAACATTTTCTATTCTTGGTATCATCTGCATCTTCACCTTTGTCAAATGAGATATTAGTGTTTTCACTTTTCCCATTTGGCCCTTTTCATCTTTAGCCTTGTAGTCTCCCAACACATTGAAAAGTGCGACTATGTGATAATTGATTAAATTGAATTTGCAAGTTTCCAAGAACCTTTATTTAATTAGAGTCTACTTTTAAATTAAATAAATACAGCCCTTAAACATGCATCTAAATCAACCCATAAAAAAATAAGCATGCAACACAGTAAATATGCTGAGACACAGATTTCAGGAAAAAACCCCTTTCGGGTAAAACCTTTATTTCACTATGAATATATAAATCGCAACTTACAATTACATAGAGAAATCTGCAATGGATCAACACGCAGCCAACCCACAAAGACACGTAGTCTTGAACTGAGCAAGAGAATACACGCAGCACCCTCCAAGGACTCGCAGCCCAAACAACAAAGGAAGAACCGCAGCTCTCCTCAATGACACGCAACCATAATACTTTGTAGAGACTCCCTTAGCAATGACACACAGCCCTCGGTTGCAAAGATCTCTCCACAAAGATGAACAGTAACAAAGCTTATGTTCTAGGGTTCAAAAAGATTCACAAAAGTAATTGGGATTTTTGTGTGTGAATCAAAAAGATGTTTGGCACATCAAAAAACGAAGTCTTGTTGTGTTTTAACTCTTAGAAACGTTTTCTCAAAGACTTGGAAAATACTCCACCGAAAAAGATGTATTTATAGGAAATATGAGTCGGTGGAAAAACTTCAGACGAAACTGTTCGAATTTATCCGAGGCGGACCGGTCCGGTATGGAGGCGGATCGGTCCGACCTCGGATCGGTTCATTTTCCAAATAGGCCTCCTCGATTCGCATTCGATCCGGGGTTCAGTAGTGAAAAGAGAATCCGTCCGGTAGGTAGGCGGACCGGTCCAGAGGTGAATCGGTTCGTTTAAAAGGGGCGGACCGGTCCGGCTTCCCAGAAAAATAAAAAACTTTTAAAAGCCTCATTTTTCTTGAAATTGTATGAAAAACATTTTATGAAAATTTTATGAAAAACTTTCAAGTTACTTCTTATTTTTATGAAAAACATTTTATGAAAATTTCCCAATACTAAGTATGAACTTTAAGGAACTTAAAAACAAAACTTTACCAAGTTCATTCTCGCAGAGGTTATGATGTTGAAAACTCTTTGATATTCAGATCCGTTGATGTAGATGCGATCTTGAATTTCTTCAACAGTGTAACGGCGTACGACATACAAATTGATAATGGACAAAAATGTCCTTACACACATGTGTAGTTGTGAATTTCTATGAGCTTGGATTTGTTTTACTCCTATTAATAAGGCAAGGTTAAATCATGTTATTAAAGCTTTATACTCTGCTTTGTTATTGGAAGATAAAGTTAAACTATAGGGCATATTGAATATTCATTTTATCCAGAGCCGAAAGGATAATATGTGCGCCACTTCTTGTGCGTAAGAAGATACATCAATAAACAACATCCAAACTAGGATTTTTAAGCAAAAGGGCTATTGGTCCTCTTCTTGTTGATTGTCTCATGTAAATTCAATGTCTTTTCCACCAGTTTCACTGATTCCCTTGTCTTTTTCCAAATTTGGTTTTGACATGGCTAAGAGTTGTGAATACGATGCTTGAGGAGATGTTGAAGCCTTGATATAGAGCCTTTAATGTGGTGATCGAAGATTAAGAGGGATATCCTATTGTGGGAGTCGAAATTGTGACCAATGCCTCATATTCTAGTAATGAATTTTGTATTTGTGCTTCCAGTGTTGACACTGAAGATGAGCCTTCATTGTTTTGGGGTCTTCCCATGTAAATTATAAAATAAAATCTGATAGTGCTTGTAACTTAATTTCTATTCATAACTGATAATCTATTTTGTATGATCCTAGTTCTACAGACCAGACCATTAGTTGAGCTGACTTTTTTAGTTTATGCATTATTTGAGTAAGAGACTGATCCATTAACATTACAATAACATTGGATTAAAAGTATAATTGCATCTTTATTGTTGTGTGAATTAATGCAAATGCTAACTCCCCTATCTTAGAATAACAAATCTTTAACCATTGGAAAACTTCCTTTGTATACTATACTAGCTTTTTAATTCCCTGGTCAAGCCAAACCATTATTCTGCCGACCCCTTATTTTGAGATTGCGAGATATAAATATATTTTTTCACCATATAAAGGCCTCATCAACAGAGGAGCTGATCCAAGATATTCATTCAATCCTCAAAATGTTTTTTTACTTTCCACATCCCATTCAAAGGATTTTCTCAACACTTTGAAGAATGATAAACATTTATTAGTGGCTTTATAGATGAATCTGGTCAAAGCTATATGGCATCCCATTAGTATTTGGACTTCTTTTTTACTTTTTGGGGACCTCATATCAATGAAGTTTTTTATCTTTATCTGATTGTCTTCATTATCTCTTTGGTTGGCTGTGAACCATATGAACTTACAAGAGAAGACCTCAAAAACACAAATGGCCATGTTGAGTTTCATCTAATTCTTTCCCATAGCGTAAAAAGTTCTAACAAAACTTGCCACATAATCTTTATCTTTGAAGCCCTTTGTTAACATGTCGTCTATATATATATCCCTTGTTTGGATGATTTTTTCTTTAAACATTTTATTTACAAGCCTCTCATACGTAGCCCCCGTATTTTTCAAGACAAAGGGCATAACCTTGTAGCAGTCTGTGCCCTTATTAGTAATGAACAATGTCTTCTTCGCATCGTCTTTATTAATTGAAATTTGATTATGGTAGTTTCATGCATCAATAAAACTCATCAACTCTTTCCATGTCGTGCATCTACTATTTGATCAATTTTCAGAATACGAAAATAATCCTTCAGACAAGTTCTATTCAGGTTCATAAAGTCTAGACACATTCTCTATTTCCTATTCTTCTTTGGTAAAATTACCATATTAGATAACTAGGAGGGATACTTGACTTCTGCGATGAATCTGACATCCAACGATTCCTGCACCTCATTCTAAATAATCTTGTAGTGGTTTAGGGCAAATTGTTTCCTCTTATACTTTACAATTGTTCCCGAATGTGGATATCTAGGTGATGGCATATGAAGTCAGGGACTATCCCCGATATATCCATATATGACCATGAAAATACGTCCCCTATCTCTCTCTCAGGGACTACAGGTTCTAGCACTAGACCAGACACACTCGTTTCCTTCTTCTTGGGAGCGATTTAAAGATGTCATTCAGAAGGCTCATCCTCCCGAGTTTTAGGGAAACTCCGATGTTGTTACTGCTTACCAATGGAAGAAGGACATCCAGCGGAATTTATAAATATACGAGTGCACTAATATACAAATACATATACTAGATACTTTTAGGATAGTGAGGGAGGCCTTGCAGTGGTGGGAGTCTATTATCACCGCACAGGAGAGGGATAGCCTGCATATTCAGGAGTTCTGGGAGAAGTTTGATCGCAAGTGCTTTCCATCTTCCATTTAGATAGAAATGAGACGTAAGTTCTTAGATGTCTCCTAGGAAGGAAGGATAGTGGCTGAATATGAGGAGTAATTCACTCGATTGGAAAATTTCATACCATATGAGGTGAGCACAGAGGAGAAGAGGATACAACTTTTTATTTATGGTCATAGTTGGAGAATCCAACAACATTTTTTGGGTAATCCCTCTCTGAAGATGTATAGTAATGTGTTTAATATTACTTTACTGCATTGTCAAGATCATCGCTTACACGTGAAAGGAAGTAAGCACCCAAGAGTCTCTAGCCAACAAGGGAGGACATGGGGTGGCAGTGCCATTAGGGCACAATTAACTAAAACTCAGAAGAGATGGGGTGCGAAGGGTTCCCAGCAGGGGGATTCTGCTAAGCGTTTTCGGTCAGGATATTTTAGGTAGGGGCAAAGTGGATGTAGGCATAGCCATTAGGATAAGTAAGGCCAATCGTGCCAGTAAAATTTTCAGTAGGGCCAACAGGACCAAGGGAGAGGTGGTACTGGCCAATAGGGCAGAGGCCAGTAGGGCTAAAGAGGAGGAATTTTCACTGGTAGATGTTTCATATGTGGCAAGAAGGGCCAAAAGCGTCGGGATTGCCCTTATAAGGGCATAGTTTCGCAGCAGCAGGGCGCTCGCCAAGATACCGAAGGCTTATTTTTCCCATAGCCCTTCCAGCACTATCACCAACGCTACCTATCGTACCAGTCATCCCAACAACCCCACTTTAGTAGGGGAAGTTACAACATAGGTGTGTCTACAACGTTCATAGGTCGCAGTTCCACAGACTCCACCCATAGTTAAGGGTACGTTGCTTATACATAGGACTTTGAGGAGAATCTTATCTGACACTGGGGCTTCACATTCATTTATAGCCACCAGATTTGCACGATCCCCAGGATTGTTAGACATAACCGGTAGTACAGTCACGTGTGAAGTCTGACCACTGTGTAGAGGGACACTTATCTTCTTAATTTGTCGGGATGTGAGTATAGATATTGGAAGACTTGTTTTCCCGCCGATATGCTCGTGTTAGATATGTCAGAGTATAACGCCATTATTAGCATGGATTGGCTAGCAGCGTATAAAGCCACGAATGATTGTTATAGTAGGATCATCGAATTTACGATTTCGGGTCAAGAGATGTTCTTAGTGGCGGTGCCTCATCCCGAAGGAGGATTGTCGACCCACTTATACTATATAGAGGAGGAGACCTATAAGGGGTGGTAATCTCCCTAGATTCGATCCCAGTTGTGTTCGAGTTCCTCGACATATTCAAGTAGATACCAGGATTGATGCCTAGCCGAGAGATAGAGTTTGTCATTGATTTAGCATCGGGCACTCGATCGATAGCTCATGTGCCTTATCATATGGAACCTATGGAGATGAAGGAGCTACGAGATCAGATTGAGAAGGTTTTGGTACAGGGTTTTATTCATAAGAGTACCTCACCTTGACATTTCCCAACGTTATTTGTGAAGAAGAGAGATGGATCTTTGTGCCTATGTGTGGATTACCAGGAGTTGAGTAAAGTTATGCTACGGAATAAATATCCATTTCCCCAAATTGACGACTTATTCGACCATTTAAGAGGATACTACTACTTCTCTAAGATAGATATAAGATTAGGATACCACCAGTTATGAATCGAGGAGCAAGATGTATCTAAGACTACCTTTCTAATGAGATGGGTCTTACAAGTTTCGAGTTATGCCATTTCAGTTAACCAACGTGCTAGTGGCGTTTATGAATTTGATGAATAGAGTGTTCAGAGATTTCTTGGATCATTTTTTCATTATCTTAATTGATGACATCCTGATTTATTCACAGACCGAGGAGGAGCATGCAGAGTATCTGCATCGGGTTCTGCAGACATTGCGTGAGCCGCAGTTGTATGCTACGTTTGAACTGCGCGAGGTACAGTTCTTGGGTGATATTGTATCTAATAAGGGGACTTTAGTGGATCCGAGTAAGGTGTCAACGGTGAGGGGGTAGGGACAACCCTCGACACCAATGAAGGTGGCAAGTTTCTTGGGGTTAGACGGGTAATACCAATGCTTTATTTAGCGGTTTTCAAAGATTGCTGGTTCGTTGACCAACTTGACTAGCAAAGAGGTACTGTTTGAAAAATGTACCACTTAAGTTGTTTAATTCAAGATTAAACAGTTTAAATGGCTCCGAACAGTTTTTTGAAGAAACTCTTTAATCAAAACAAACAGCTAACATAAGATGTGTATAAAAGATTATATGAACGAGTTATTTAAGATATAGAGGTACCAGTTTTGAAAAATAAAACTTATATAGGTTCTAAATTAGCACAGTCTCAAGAAGGTGATTAGAGGAAGAGTATGAAAGCAAGAACACAAGATTTTAATGTGGCAAAACCCCACCCAATTGGGGAAACGTCCACGGAGGTCTTTACACCTCAAAAGTAAAATCCACTAAAATAGAGTTAACGAATTACAAACTATATAAAAAACCAAACACACAAACAAACCTAATCTAATTCCAGAATGTTTACCAACTCCTTTGGATTATTCTGACTCCTCTCAAGGTTCTAATGTTGAGGTTGTTCTCCCAACTTTGTAACTGCTTCTCCTTTTATCTTTACGTCGACTCTAAAGTCAAGAATCTCTCTACCAACACTTCTTTAGTGTTGTAGTGTGACAAGTGTAAGTGGTGAAGTGCCTAATCACATGCATGCAACCTACACATACTTATACAGAAAATTTCCTAAAAAATTACAAATAACGTTCTAAGATGCAGTAAGGATTCCTGAATCATAGTTTGTTTGATAGTCTCAGACTATTGATCTTTACTTTATCCACGGATCAAGATGGAATCTTTCTATAAAAAAAATACAAGATCATAAACACTTTCTTTTTATTTGATATACACAGTTATTTCACAAATTTTGAAATATTTACAAAAGTGTAAATCCCCAATCAAGATCTTAACTAGATCTAAGTCTAATTTTTCTCATAAACCGTAAACATAAATGGATTTGTTGGTTATGGTTTTGAAAATAATATGAGAGAGTAAAATCAACCAACAAAAGAATCTTTCTTGAAAAAAGAAATCAAACTAAGCAAGTTATACGTGAGATGTATATCACAGTTTTAGATATAAACTTTCTATGGAAAAAAAAAGAGATCTAAACTTCGTGACTTGGTTGGACAAGAGATTAAAGACTAGAGAGGATGAATATTCACAAATACTAACTATCTCAAACTCACAAAGGTCTTTCTGAGAAAAAATTGATCGGAGTTTGATTAGGGTTTTCTTTCTCTATATATCTTTTCTCTCTCTTTTTCTCTTCTCCTTTTCTCTCGAAATTCAAATGAGCCAAAAGTCTATAAATGTTCCCCACTTGGTCTCGAATTATATTACTCACAGAAGGATATGGAAGGGTCAGTGAGAATCTAAGGTTGAGATTAAATCGAACACAAACGATGTAAATCTAGTGGCTTAGGATGCACCGCCATTAAACGCGTTCTGATTGGTGTTCTTAACTATCAGAAGGATTGATACAGAGATATGCACACCATCGATTACTAATGATCCAAGGGACAGGATTACGTCTTAAGGTTGTGAGAGGTAACAAACACAAATCCACTCGCTCATTTACCTACATGTGTAAGGCAAGGATGAGCCCTCAAACGCGTGTTTAAGAGTTTTAAAAAATCTCATTTATCAACCCATAACTTTTTGAAATGTTTTAAAAATTTCTAAATATTATTTAGAAAACCCAAAAAATTATTAAAAACATATTTTTTTATGGGAAATAACATAGACACCCCTAAATTATAATGAATACAATGAATGAATGCAATCCCTACCTTTGAGAATATTAGAGGAATTGATATGGAGGTGTCTGAGGCACTTAAGTAGACTAGGATATGACTCAAATCTTATCACTATTTTCAAACTAGACAGGCACCTATATAATGTAGACTCAAGTGAGTCAAAGATATAGGGTGCTTCAATCTCCCCTTTGAAAATATGAGATAAAATCTCCTTTGAGTCATCAAGGACTCGTAGAGATACAAAAATATAAGAAAATCCTATTCCTATACAAAATTCTATCTACCCCATATCCTAGAAAAGAAAATTACATTACTCAACTAAATACTAACCAATACCCTAACAACATCCTAATAACACAAGGTGCTGATATCCTAAAAATAAGATAACTAAGACCAAGCACTTTAGTTAGAGTAATCAAAATAATGTCCAAGAGTGGACTCAAAGCTTCTACCCCATTTTATCTCAAATGGACAAAGGGTCTATACATAGATAAGAGAGAGAAAAATCAAAGCATAAAAATTAACGATATATTATAATTCTTCCATAACCATCCCAATTCTACCATTAAATGCGTTCTGATTGGTTCTCTTAACTATCACAAGGACTGATACAAAGAAATGCAGACCATCGATGACTAATGATACAAGGGACAGAATTACGTCTTAAGGTTGTGAGAGGTAACAAGAAAAAATCCAGTCGCTCACTGACCTTCACGTGAAAGGTAAGGATGAGCCCTTAAACGCATGTTTAAGTGTTACGACCCCGTCCCAAAATAGTAGTAGGGAGCGAGTGTCTTGACATGCCACGAAGGAAACAAATATTTCGACTTCAATTGTTACCTTAAATAAATGCAATGGAAATACATCCAGATGGTCATAAATCGTAAACTACTGAAAATGAAGGAATTATGTCATCAGAGATTTCTAAAAGGAAACTTCATTTATATTACAAGTAACAACGAGTTACAACTTAAGACGAAATTTAAAACTTATTACAAAAGAGCCAAACATGCTCTTTTTGGATATAACAAACTTTTTACTTAAAATAACAAAAAGAGCTCTAAAAGCTGAATCTTCCATATAGTCCTTTTACATTCCCTCCAAGCCTACTTATTTCCTGAAAAATGGTGAGTTATATAACATCAGCTAAAAGCCGAGTGAGGTTCAATCTCTAGACATTCCAAGGTTTTATTCAGAAAATTGATACCTATTCAAATCCAAAGAGTAGACCTGTACATATATGGATAGGAATTTGCTGTATAAAATTTGAGATGACAGTATATAGAAATGAATAGCACAGTATAGAATAGGTATGACAAATCAATTGCAATATCTTTTTCTTTCAATCATATCATTTTAATGGCCAAGTACACTCTAATATCGTATTCTTCTACCGTATTATTCCCTGGTAGTTGAGGGTCAATCGAACTTGTTCGTCACAATGCCTTATTTAGGGCACACCAGCGATAGCCCAGCTGGGAAGGTCAGTCAGTAAGAGAGGTCCCTTAGGCCGTATTTTATTTCCAATATTAAATATCATTTTCAAAACTCTTTTCAATCGGTATGTCTATATGGACAAATATAAACATATCAAAAGGAATCAATCATCGGTATCAGATGAATTTTGAGAATAAAAGAAGTTCACAAAATATATATAGTTTGCATAATATCATATAATTAAAACGCACAAGGAATGTCGGAGTACTCACCTAAAACAGAAGACCGAAGTTAAAGATATTAAGTCTTGGATCACTTCGTTAAGACGAAACTTCTTATTGTACTTACACAACTCCCTCTTGAGATATCACTCTTTCTTACTATAGTTTTCGAGGAAATGGTATGAGTTTAAATGATCCTAAAGGTTTTATTTATAGTTTTCCAGGGACTTCACGGTGTTGACACGTGTCTAGCTGACCAAGCCTTTACAACGGCAAGTCAGCGTTGAGGTGTCACACAACGGACGGGTATTGCAGTCTTATTTCACCGAGCAACGACACTTGTTTTTAGCTTTAGCTATATTGACGACACGAGTTAGCACGAAGTGTTAAGCATGAGGTGGAAAAGTGTTAGGGGTATAATGGTTATTTTACACATGAAGGGCATTTTGGTAATTTCACACGATATATTTTCAATACTTCATAGAGGTCCCTAAAATTATTTTATTTACAAAATGGTCCTTTTTATATTTTATTTTTAGTCCCTGAAACTTTCTTAATTAAAACCAAGTCCTTAGAGTTTCATAAAATTATAATTTTTACCCCAAAACTTTATCATTTCTCTTAAGATAGCTTATAAGACTTTGATTTAATCCAATTTATAGTTGATTCTTCATATTTAAAGACGTGTCTTGTTATATAAAGAACTCAGAGTACTACAAGTCCCTAAAGCTTCATAAAATTATATTTTCTATCCCGAAACTTATCATGTAGCTTAAGACACGTCATAAAACATCAATTTGACTCATTTTATAGTTAATTCTTCAAATTTAAAATTGGGTTTTATTATACTAAGAATACAGAATATCACATATGTAATAATACAACATTATTATATAGTAAGTGAGACGAAATTGAAAGAAGAAAATTATATATTGGCATAAGAAAATGGGGTCATTACATTAAGAGTTTTAAAAAATCTCATTTTTCACCACAGAATTCTCTGCCGCTTTCGGATCCTACCCAAGCAAGGTTTTAGGAAGAATAGAAAATTATAAATCAACCCACAAGATTTTTAAAACCAACTTTTAAATGTTTAAAATTGTGTTAAAGATTTTTTAAAATTATTTAGAAAATCCCAAAAATAATTAAAAAATCATTTTTATGGGAAATAACACACACACACCCCTAAATTATAATGAATGCAATCCTAGGTGCAGTGTTGGTATTCTACCTTTGAGACTATTAGAGGAATTGATATGTAGTGTCTGAGGCTCTTTGGTAGAATAGGATATGACTCAGATTTTATCACTATTTCCAAACTAGGCAAGCTCTTATATAATATAAACTCAAGTGAGTCAAAGATATAGGGTGCTTGACCGTTGATGCTTATCGGTTGGCTTTTAATGAGCTAAAGGACAAGTTGACTTCAGTACCAGTACTCGCACTGCCCAAGACGGGAGTGGAGTATCTTATTTTTACTGATGCGTCCCTATAGTGACTTGGGGTATGCTATAGTAGGAGGACTAGGCTATAGCTTGTGCTTCTTGCAAGCTTAAGCCTAATGAGAGGAATTACCCCACCATAATTTCGAGTTAGCAGCAGTCGTATTTGTGCTACGAATTTGGAAGCATTGCCTTCTAGGGAAGAAGTTTTGCCTATTCACTAATCATAAGTCACTACAATATTTGTTCACTCAGAGAGAGATGAATATGCGTCAGCGTGGGAGGCTGGAATTTGTGAAAGATTGTCAGTTCGACATCTAGTACCACGTGGGGAAGGCTAACGTGGTGGTAGACGCATTGAGACATAGTCCAGCGGGGGATGTGGCAGAAGTTTGTAAGGAGAAATAGAAGGAGATAGGAGACTAGGATTTGGTTGCCACAAGGTTGGTACAGGCCCAGGCAACGGATTCATTTTGTAAGGACCAAATTCAAAAGCTTTTAGTCGGGGGAGCAGAGTCCTACTCTGTGAGTTCAGAGGGAGGCTTACTCTTTAATAGGAGATTGATTGTCCCGGAGGGGGAGGACTTGCGACACGTCGTGATGGCAGAGTCACACAAATCACGGGTTACGGTACATCCTGGAGGGTCTAGGATGTACCAGGATATGAGACGATGGTATTTGTGGAGTGGAATGAAGAAAGACATTGCAGAATTTGTCTCGAAGTGTACCACGTATCAGTTGGTGAAAGTGGACCATCGAAAACCAACAGGGGTTCTGCAGCAGTTAGAGATTATGGTGTCGAAATTGGAGATCATTTCCATGGATTTCATCACTACATTGCCTACATCTCAGAGGGGGAGCCATTCCATTTGGGTGATAGTGGATCGGTTGACTAAGTGGCCTTTATCCTGCCTATCCGGACATATTATACCAAAGGACAGTATGCCCATATTTTCATCGCTGAGATAGTGAGACTACATGGGATGCCACTCGATAATGTATCCGACATGGATGAGATTTTTTTGTCTCGTTTTTAGGAGAGTTTTGGGGAGGCCATAGGTACATAGTTGCGATTGAGTACGACCTATAACCCGCAGACGGATGGGAAAACAGAAAGGCCAAATCATATGTTAGAAGATATGTTGGGGATGTGTATTTTTGACTTTAACGGAGGTTGGGAGCAGTATTTTCCACTGGTGGAGTTTGTGTATAATCACTCTAATCAATTTACAATTGGCATGCCACCGTTTGAGGTGTTGAATGGTAGATATTGTAATTCACCCGCTCATTGGTTAGAGGTGGGGGACAACAAGCTTCTAGAACCATAGTTGATTCAAGATACATCGACCAAGATTGAACTCATTTGACGTCGTATCAAATAACTCATGATAGATAAAAAAGTTTTATAGATGCCAAGCGATTATTCTTAGAGTTTAATGTGGGGAACCAGGAATTGATACGTGCATCTCTTATGAAGGGATAATAAGGTTTGAGAATATGGGGAAGATGGCACCAAGGTATGTGGGGCCATTCCCGATCATTGAGCATATTGGGCCAGTTTCATATAAACTCGGATTGCCGGAGCACTTGCATCGAATTCATGATGTATTGAACATTTCTTCGTTGAGGCGATATCTCTGGAATGAGTTAGATCACACTCACATTGCATTGGAGAAGATTGATTTACAACCCGATATTTGACACAAGGAGAGTCTAATTTTTATTCTAGACCATAATGAGAGGAGGCTGAGGTCGAATGTAGTTCCACTTGTACGTGTTCAGTGGGAGCACAATAATGCCGACGAGTTTACTTGGGAGCGTGAGGACGAGGTGAATGACAAATATCCAGATTTATATTTTTCTAAATTTCGGGATGAAATTCCGTTATTAGGGTGGAAGTATCTAACACTCCGTATTTTTAATGATTTTTATATTGCGATTAATTAAATTAAAATGGGAAATTAATAGTAAATTAATTTGAATTAAAATAAATATTAATTTGTGAGACACGAGTTAATATTTATTTATATGAATTGTATTGAGTATTACTTAGTGAACGAGTAATAAATTAGTAAGAATGCATTATGATTGTCATGAGTCAAAAATACGACATTTATAGTAATTTAGTCGAGACGCACGTGTCAGTCATGTCGGGACTTAAATTTATGAGATAAAATGTGATTTATTTATGGGTCATTAAAATGGTCGTTTCGAGTACGCCAGTGTGTTCGAAAGGGTCAAAATAGTCAGGAAATATACTTGAGGGTTTGAATTGGGTTTCGGGGCTTTTTTAGGCTAAACTGGCACCCCAAAACGGTATTTTGGTCTTTTGAGTTTTTAGAGTTAAGGGACCAATGAAATTCCCAAGGTTATATCAACAGGTGTGTTGAGGGTGTTAGGGTTAACAGTTACAAAAATATAGAGAGACCATCAAAGGAGGAAAGTGAATGATTCCAAGGCTCCCAACACCATTTTTGCACCACCACCACCACCGAAGTTTAAATCGAAAGGAGGGGAAGACGACTCCACCACTTTTTTTCACCTATCAAACCTACAAACTCTAAGCAAGTGTTTATCTTGAAAAACATTGAGTGCATATACTATCCATGTTAGTGTAGGATTGAATATTTTATGAATAAATGGTTATTGGCTTTAAATTGGAAATTAAATTCATGATCTTGGGTAATATCTGCATATAGATTGAATTCTTATATAAATAGAAATAAAAATCGCAATATATGAGATGATAATAATATGAGAAATCTGGGTTTTTGATTGAAAGAGATGAAGAACATGAGAAAATAGGGTTTTGTGTGCATATTAAGTTTTGATCTGTTCTTGAATGGAATTCTAGAAGATTAAATGTCTTATTTACGTTCAAAATTGTCCCTACACCTATAATAAATGATTGGTCAAGTTGGTTGGGAGTTTGAAGAAGTTTAATGGAGTTTTGAAGAAGTTTTCATGATGAAAAATCGTAACTGCGTACGGAACCAGAGACCCGAACAATATCTAATCGATTCAGCCATTAGGCGTATCGATTCGATTTTCCAGAATTTGGAAAATTTCCCTATTTAAGCCTAAAACTTGTGAATAAATTTTTGGGGAGACTTTTGGGACTTTATTAGACTCCAGTGAGGGCCTTTAAAAATTTCTGTAAGTATACAGTAGAGTTGAGAATTCCCCATTTGAAGAGAATTAAATCAAGAAATTATAGGGCAAGTTTTGATACTTAATGAATTCATGGGAATTGGCACGGGTCACAAAGAACATGAGTGAACCTAAGTCCAGACCAGTAGTAGAGAGATGTTAGGACTACTGAAATAATTTGAAGGTTAATTGGGACCCTTCGAGTAGTGGGAAACACTCGGGAATGCACGATGATAAGTATAATGGCAAATTTATAATATAGAGGATATTCAAGAGTATACACTGCGTACAGGATATATTATAGGTTGCGTGGATACCTATATATATATATATATATATATAGTTTGTGTGAATACCTATCATGTTACTTTTTATGTGTGTGAACATACCTACACTACCTGCTGTCATGGGAGGTTCCGCATTATGAATAGTGTTATCCTAATGAGCCATTGGGGGGATTTTAGACTTGTGCCTCAAAACATAGAACCTAGGATTGAGAACTGCTTGTGTGTATGATAGTGTGATTGGTAATTTGGGTGCGTTAGGTGTGTGTGTAGCCCAAAGGTTTAGAACTATGTTCACCTCCAAATTTTGTGAATTGTAAATGTATGGTTCGAGAGTGATTCCGAATCGGAAGGAATTTACTTAGTACGTGACGTTCTAGGACTCGATAGCAGCGTATGCACGCATCACGAGTCTCCACCCAGGAATGACGTATTCGTGTATATTGCAAGTATGGTGTATGTATATATACGTGTGATTCATTCTAATGTGTGTGAATTAGTCGATAAGATTAATAGGGATATCTAAAGTAATCTAAGCATCTGTAAACTTAATACTTAATTGGTGGCTTTTAATGAATAAAGGGGTTTGGAAATTCGGTAACGTGTTGTATGGGAAATACGGGTGGGCACTACGTGTTAGTATGTAAGGAGAGAATTAGTTCAAACTAGTTAGGCGGGGTAATGTAACTATGTATGTTTAGAAAAATACGTCAGGCATGCACAATAGTTGAGAGGTGGGGATCTCAAGTGAGGGCACGTGAAGTTAACATGTATACAGTATCTGCTCTTACTACATTTTAAATACTTGCAAAATATTTTTAAACTGTTTTCTTGGGCTCTGACCCATTTCAAATCCATTTTTATAAAAACCTTTTAGGTGCCCAACCACAGGGATGCCAAGCTTAGGAGTCCATTTTTGTTTGACATGCTACAGCTGTTGTGGACGTTGTAGGACCTCGGTAGTAGATACTTCCACTTTTATTAGTTCCTTTTCATCAGTCAGTTTTCTCAGTCGGGCATGTTGCCCGTCTGTAGCTAGTGGTTATTTCAGAGATATTGTACTTCAATTTTATTTCCAGTTGTTTGATTTGGTTTTATTTATGGACTATTATATGTGGACTTCTGTCTGGAGTGTTTATTCCAGTCACGTTTATTTATTTAGTTGTTTTATTATTTATTAGGTTGTTTACTGGAATGGTGAATGTGTTTTAATAATTTAAATTATTGCATGTTAGTAAAAAGATTAAAATTTTGACACCGGGCCATTAGGATTTCAGTAACATAATTATGTTTCGATAGTGATGCCAAGAATGAAACCATTAAAGATTCCTGTTTAATTTAATAATGGATTGATCACCCAGGATTAGAATAGGCGGGGTGTCACACATTCTTCCTTAAAATATCTTTTCTTAACTGTCATTGCTTCTTCTGCGACCATGGATTTTCTGTCGAAATATCATCCATTGAGGTATGAGGGTCTTTCGAGAGGTTATAATAAAACTATTTGGGTAAGATACCATTAATGAGGAATATAATCGTAATATTTTCATCGTAATTAGTAACTTTGAGATCCTTGATTTAAGACAGCTAGGTCGAGCAGAAAGTAAGTTCGCAATGACATAACACAAAATATGTGTGGTTCGACAATGTGCTTGGGTCCACATGGTGCTTTTCTCTCTCTTTATTGGTCAACTCTTGATAACAAATATTAAATGTCCCTTTTCCAAGGGATGTATGTTACATTTATAGAGACCATAAAGAAAATGATTTGGGTTGGACTCTATGGCCTTGGAATGCTCTTATGATCTGGTTGAGAAAATGCAAACCCAAGATTTTTATTAATTGACTCTTCTCTTGTTCTTATCGCCAAGATACAATCACTTATCAAGGCTGCCAAACACAGGTTAACTTCTCCCATCAGGTCGGATAATTACCCCATAATTGTCTCTCATCATTTTTAACTAGAGTGGAAACTGGTGTCTAGTTTTATAGATTTAGGGTTGTTATTATCTCTGTTTTGTTGCGAATTAATTAAATTCCTTGGAAAGACACTAGGGTACGAAATTGATATTTGAGGTGACCTTTATTAATAACAATGAGAAATTCCATTGTATTCTGATTCACTACGGTTAACAAAATCATGTTTTCATCTTTTGTTATCCATATTTATCTTAAGTTTTTTTTTTGCAAAAGCCCATATGCAAAAGATGATGGTACATATAAACTATCCCCTGACCAAAAATTGGGGTGCCTTTGCCATTTTGAATTTATGTTTAGTTCTAACCTTTTACCATAAAATCCTAAAACATGAAGCACGATAAAAATTGGAAATACAAAACTTATGAGACAATGAAAGAAGCCCCACCGCTTTTGAATGTGTCCATTTTTTGCAAAGTCTAATCATTGTTAGGTTTTCCCCAAGCAAGAAAATTATAAAATAAGTCATGTGGTTAGGTTCAGTTTCCTGTAAAGGGCAAAAATAACAGGAGCTACAGAAATCTATAGGAAGGTTCCAGAGTTTCGTCTATGTGCTACATAGGCATGGATCAAGAATGGATAAGCGACAGCGATGGAGACATTTTCAAAATTGGGAGTCAACGAAAACTAAAAAAATATCATCTTATACCCTCTTGGTCAAAGATTAATTTGTTCTTTCAATTGTATCTTGGGTCATTTAGACGTAACCTCAGTTTGTTAATGCTTAATTAGACTTACCCCCAATTTTTTCACCTAATTAGTCTGCACCCCAAAATGACCAAAGATGTTACTGTGACACCCTGACTAATTTTATACCGGGTAGCTACTCCTTTATCAAATTAATGCAGAATATCAAGTTGGTTCAGTCGTAGAATCACTGTCGAAAATATTTAATTTATTACTAGCCACCTAATATTTAAAAAGAGAAATGCCAAATTTTATTAATTAAATTAACATCAACCAAGTAATAAAATCAACAACCATCAATCGCATAAACAATCTCACGTAGATAACCAACGAAATGAAATAACCGAGTTTGGAGTAAACACTCTAATAATAATATTACCAGAGTAAATAAAATCTCGATACAAGAGTCTGAATAAACCAACATCTGAAATAATGAAGTCTGCATCTACAATCTTTACATAAGAATTGGGCACCATGCCCTAATTGATATGAATGGCCCTGGAGGAATGAAGAATAAATGTGGAGGCATCTAATACCAAGATCCTGTAACTTCCACAGCAGCTACAACACGTCGTCAGAATGGAACTCCTATTCTTGGCATCCCTATGGCTGGACACCTAAAATGTTTTTACCAAACAAAAATAGATTTGGAGGAAAACGGGTCAGAGCCCGAGGTGAAAATATTTTAAAACTCCAAGTGTTTAAATCACAATATTAAACAACACATATATTAAACATGTTAGTCACGCGCCCTAACTTGAAATCCTCACCTCTCAACTACTGTGCGCGCCTAACGTATACCCTTAAACCATCCTAGTTATGTCACTAACTAACTAGTCTGTACCACTCCTACTTTCGTACTATAACATAGGGTATCTACTCGTAACACCCAAATAAGTCATATTCATAACCTATATTCACTTTCATTAAATTACTTATCTCAAGTGTTAATTAAATTATCACATTCTTAGGTCATTCAAATATCTTAGTTATTCACATCTACTAAGCACCACAATAGAACTATCACGAGTATATGTATATACACCAGTATAATATCTCATATAAAAATCAGGCACCCCACAGGGATAGAACATAAGATGCCCTCATACTCTGTTATCGAATCCCGGAACATCACATACGTGAGGATCACAAGTTCCGAATCACTCAAGAACCGTTTCAATAAAAATCACACATAGTGGAGGCGAACATAGTTCACATACCCATGGATCACGCACATACCTACCCTCCCAAGGTCAGCAGACTTATCCATTCAGTGATAAGCCCTTTCAAGTCATATGTTCCGAGGTATCAATCTAAAGCCCCCCCCGAAGGTCACATCGAGACCAGACTATCCTCTTACGAACGACCTCCCGTGATAGCAAGTATGGTAGGTATGTTATACACACAATAATAAATATACTAAAAAATCACACAACCAGTATATATACAATTTCAATATATGTATACTCTACCCCTATATATTAAGTCTCACCCAAAATATTTACGTTCCGGATATTCTACGTAATATTTATTTAACACGACACGTCTCGTCATAAGGATTCGAGTACCTATACCTATCCCAAGTGAATACTAGGTCTCCCATTTGTTCCTAAGGTTATCTCAGCAAATATAAAATCCCTTAAATTATCTTTCAGTCCCAAAATCGAAAGATCTCAAACTGTCCTCACTCGTTAAGCGTTCGTAATTATAACGCTCAATCCCATGAGTTATAACATTTTCCGGAAATAACTAAGACTACCTTAACTAAGTCCCACAATATTATATTAATCACCCTAAGAATCAATATCGGCTTTGGAATTTTCATTAAACCTTAAAGGAAAACAATTGTCAAAAATCAGGAGAGGTCGATTAATCGAAGAAAATGATCGATCGACATTCTTGGATCGATCGATCGATCGATCAAGCAGGTTTTTGCCGAGATTTCTCTTAAACAGTTACGGGGTTCTTTCTTTTTACACATCAAATTCTTCATTACAATGTCCCAATCTCCCATATATACACAAGTTCTAACGTTCAAGAATCATTAAACTATAATATAACATCGTTTTCTTGGATCAAAGTCATGAATTTCACTACAACCCTAATTCTTCACTATTTCTTCCAAAATTATCATAATCCTCAATTAAATTTCGTGATTCTTAACCCTTAATTTATAATTTCGTTCATCAAACATTTCCAGAAGGACCACTACATGCAAACCTACCCAAAATCAATTATTAAGTCTCCAAATTCATGTTTTTACCATTATTCATAAATTGGCATCAAACCTAAACTATCATGTAAAGCATATGCCATAAATTATTGCAAGATAAATCACTTAACTGAAATAGATATTCTGATCCTTTGAAGCATACGGTATGGGCGTGATTCCAACTTTCTGATCTATCCGGTAGCGGTGACGGTGGTGCAAAAGCCTCCAAGGGTTGGTTCACTTTTGGGAACTTCCTTCCATTCCTCTCTAATGGCCATTTATGATTTTTGGTTGTGAAACCCTAAGGGACTCAAGTGTTGGCTGATAAAATCCATCTAAAATTCCTAGGTTACTATTCCTCAAAAAGTCAAAATGACTAAAATACCCTCCTGGGCTGCCGGTTAAGCCTAAAATGCCCTGGGACCCAAACTAAACCCCCGGCTAGTGTTTTCTGACTATCTCGACCCTTCCGGACACGTTGGCTCACACAAAACGGTCATACGGGTGACATAAAAATAATTTACTTTTAAATCCATTAAATTGGGTCCTGACACGACTGGCACGCGCGTCCCAACTTACTTACCGAAACTACCGTATTTTCAACTCACGATAAAATTAATAAATTCAATAATCATATATTACCATAATCACTCAGTAATATTCAACATTATTGTCATAATCAAATACCAACTCTCGTCTCGCTAGTATTTAAATCCGGATTAATTTTTAATTAATTATCCCAAATTAATTTAATTAATTCAATAATTAAAAGCAATTTTATTTAATTAATCTCATAATTAAAAGCCATAAAATTACAGGGTATTACAGTTACTAACTCGTTAGCCTCTTTCGCGTAATGCCTAAAGTGCCCTTGTAACTTTTTACAAAATTGTTTTATAAAAAAAGTTATAAACAAAACTTCTTTTTATAAATAAACTAATTTTTTCATAAATATAAAAATTGTTGTTTTTATTATAATATTTTCTTTATAACTTTTTTATAAGAATAATTTTATTATAAATTTTTAAAACATATTATAAATTAAAAAATATATAAATAAAATTTGAATTTTTAAGAAAGAGTTTTTTTTATAACTTTTCTATTAAAAAAATATGATTAAAAATGGTTTGTTTATATTTTTATATAAAGATAACTGTCTATTTTATAAATAAAAAAGTAGTCTTTTAGTTAAAAAATTAAATTCTATATATTTGTTATAAATATAAGATTTTTTTTAGAATTAAAAATGGATATTTTTACATAACCATTTTTATCACTTTTTTATTACAATTTTTAATTATTTTATTTTATAAATAATAAACTAATTTTTTTATGAAACATTTTTTTATACTTTTATTATTATATATTTTTTTCTAACTTTTGATATGATCCATTTTTTTATAAAAAAATGGAAAATTAACTACTAACACTTAGGAGGAAGTTGGTTAGGGTGGGGTTATAGCCAGGGCGGATGGAGATGAGGACCAAGGGGGGCTATAGCCCCGGTTCAGTTTTTCCAAAAAAAAAAAAAAATTTAAGGTTTTTTGGTAAAATTTCATACTTTAAGGTATAACTATAATTATTTTCAAACCTTAGGGTATAAGTTTGTAATTACTTAAAAAACTAAATTTGCTAAATGAAAAGAAGTAGTAGCTAGTCGGCCCTAAATTTCTCAAACCTCTCTATTACCTCATTTCTTCTCCTCTCTCAGCAGGGTAGCCACCCCACGCCCACCACCAGCAGAACAGAGCTACGCCCAGCCCACTCTAATCTAATTTTTTTGTCAAATATTTTTTGTCCCTTAATCTGATTTTTGTGTAAATGTTTTTATTGAATGTATGATTTTGATTGAATGTATGATTTTAATTGAATATATGATTTTTGTGTAAGATTTTGATTGTGTAAAATATAGGGTTTTGATTGAATGTTTTATTGGTTGAGTTTATGATTTTTTGAGAAATTGTACAGAAATAAGGGTATATATTTTTCATACAATTTCTAAAAAAAATGTCCAATTTTTGTAATTTCTCCAAAAAATCTCTATAATTTGTGTCCCAAAAATATATGCCCTTATTATTTTTTTAAAATATGTGGTGATAAATGTAGTCTAAAATATGTGGAGAAATTTTTAAATATGTAGTTTCAAATTTGTGTAATTTGTATGTATGTTTGTGTAGTCTCAAATGGTTAATAATGATTTAGAGTAATTGTTTGGACATTGTAAAGCTATAATTTGTTTAAAATTATAAATAGCCCAAAAAAAAATCGCCTCGGGGGCTACCGCCCCCGAACCCCGACAACACTCGAAACTTTTGCACATGTAATTTTGAACTGATTGGACTAAAATCCTAGATCCGCCACTAGTTATAGCTTATAAGAGTACTTTGGGCATTATATGAAAGAGGGTACTTTAAGCATTATGTGAAATAAAGAACAAATATATATTTTTTTCGTTTAGTCTCATTTCCAAAAATGTATTAGGATCTTTCTAAATTATATAAATCGCATAATCATTCAAAATCGTCATCAACCATCTTATAACTGTCTCTAACCGCTAATCTTCATTTTCATAAAGAATGATACTTATCGTATAATTGTTACATCAAGACTAAGGACTAACAAAATAAAAATATGAAAGTGATTATAAATGAATCTTTAAAATTAGGTTTATATGGGTTGATAATTGTTGGAAAATTGGACTATTTATAAAGCTGTCCAGATTTTTCTGAACAAAATTTTGAGCAACTTTGAGCTCAAATTTAGGTGGGACCCACACTACAAAAATCATGGGACCATATACGAACGCGTTCTCCTCCGCAAGGAGATTAACGTAGTATATTCATATGTCCAATTTTAATAAGTTATGAATGATAAATATATCCCCAAAGTGACTAACAAAACAATGAAAGTTAATGAATTGGGTATGTTTTAACTCTTGTCCCACATTGGAAGAGTAGTGGAAAGTTGATGAGTTAATAACACCCCAAGTATGGACTAAGGCTTGGATGCCTTGGGGTATCCCAACTCTTTGAAGGGGAGATGACCTAAGCTATGCACGGGTTGACTTTTGGTTAATTGTTCACACGCGCGCGCGCGTCCGTCCGACTGGCTCGGTTCGGTTCGGCTCGGGCTCGAGCTTGTAAAAATCTCTTACATGGGCTTTAATTATTAATTAATTAATGAACTATTGACAGTTATTGCCAACAGTCAACAGTTAATTTCGTTTAACTGTTTTTGACAGTTATTGTTACTTTGCTATAAATATAGATGCCTCCCTCTATTTTTTAGAGAATGGAAAATTTCCCTCCTCTAATTCCTTTCATTTCCATACCAAAAGTGCTGTCATTTCTGTTTCAGAAAATTCCCTTTTCTACATAGCATCTCTTGCATTGTTGTTGAGTAAAAGCCACAGAATTTGAGTTCGTTGAAATTAATTATTGTTGTGCTACATAATTAATTGGAAAATTCGTTCTATCTTGGGAGATAATATTCATCAACCTCGGAGCACATTGGAGGGAATAATTTGTCTTAAGGAGACTGTTCTAAACAGGGCTCGGATTATATCTTTCTATTTCTATTATTGTTTCTGCAAATTCAAGTAAATTCTTATTTTCTGTAATTTCGTTTCATTTCTGTAATTATATTACAATTTATAATTCTGTACAATTGTTATTAATAAATAGTAGACATAACAATCTTAAGACAAATTAAATTTGTTCTACTGTTTTGTAGTGTACAGAATTTTTTTTTACAGAAATTTATTTGTTGAAAATAAATCTGTTTTGACAGAAAAAATGAATTAAATTATTACTTTATTACAGAAATTAGTAAAAACAGTTTTGGTACATAAATTAATTTCTATACTGTTTTATATTCTGTTTTACAAAATAAAATTTTATTTGTGAGTTTTTGTTAAAATTTGTTTATGTAAAAATTTTAATCTTTAAATTATAATTCTGTTTTGGACGGAATTCTTTTTATTATTAAAAATTAGTGTGACACAGATTTTATTGTATATAAACTTCTGTTTATATTATAGTTTAATTCTGAATTTCATTTGAATTCTTTTGGAATTCATTTATTGTGTATTATATTTGGAGGAAATTGGTGCACAGAATTGTGTATTCTATTTTGATTAATTCATTATATATGAATTTTATCATTGATAAAAATTATGTTTTTGTAGCAGAAATGGAATCGCAAAGTACGAACACTACTCCTACTAAAGTGACTGTCACCAACACAAATGTGACTGCACCCGTATCTATGACACACGGGGAGAAATCGGAAAAGTTCATTGGGGCTGACTTCAAACATTGGCAAGGACAAATGTACTTCTATCTCACTACTTGCCAACTGGGTAGGTTTGTATATGAAGATTGCCCATCTATTCAAGAGGGAGATGACGCTGAAAAGGTTGCTGCTGTCGATGCTTGGAAGCACTCGGACTACCTATGTCGGAATTATATTTTGGCCTACTTGGACAAGACATTGTACCATGTCTATTGCATGATCAAAACATCCAAGGAATTATGGAATTCTTTGGAAAATAAGTATAAAATTGAAGATTCTGGGATGAAGAAATTTATCGTCGGGTGTTTTCTGGACTTCAAAATGGTTGATTCTAAATCTGTGATCTCGCAAGTGCAAGAACTCCAAGTTATCCTCCACGACATTCATGCTAAAGGAATGTCACTTAGTGAAACTTTCCAAGTTGCTGCAATTGTTGAAAAGTTGCCGCCATCTTGGACTTTATTCAAAAATTATCTCAAGCACAAGCGAAAAGAGATGAATGTGGAGGAGTTGGTGGTCAGGCTGAGAATTGAAGAAGACAACCGTGAGTCTCAAAAGAAAAGTGGGAAGAATCCAATGGAGACGAAGGTCCATGTTGTTGAAGGACCTAAGAAGAACAAACGAAAGTATGATGGGGAAGGCACTTCCAAAAATAACAAGAAAAAGTTCAAAGGCAAATGTTACAATTGTGGTAAACCTGGACATCGCTCAAGCGAGTGTCGTAAGCCTAAGAAGCAAAATAAAAATAACTCTCAAGTAAATGTAACTGAGGGTGAGAATATCGCCAATGATTTGGCGGATATGAATATTTCTACCGTGGTCTCTGAATGTAACTTGGTTGGAAATACTAAGGAATGGTGGGTGGACACTGGATCCACACGACACATTTGTGCAAACAAATGGATGTTCACCACCTATAAGCCTTTGAAAAATGAGGAGAACCTCTTTATGGGAAATTCTTCCACTTCTAAGGTGGTGGGACAAGGAAAGATTCATTTAAAAATGACTTCTGGAAAGGAACTTACTCTCAACAATGTTCTTCACGTGCCTGAAATTCGAAAGAATCTGATTTCTGGATCTCTCCTGACTAAAAATGGTTTCAAGCTTGTGTTTGTGTCTAATCGCTTTGTGTTGTCTAAGAATGACATGTATGTAGGAAAGGTCTACCTAAATGAGGGGCTCTTTAAACTCAATGTTCTTACTGTAACCCCAAAAACATCTGTTTCAATGAATGGAATTGCTAGTTCTTCTTACTTGATTGAGTCATCTAATATTTGGCATGCTAGATTAGGACATGTTAATTTTGATACATTGCGTAGATTAATTAACTTGGAATTTTTGCCAAAATTTAATATTAATAAAAATCTTAAATGTGAAATTTGTGTGGAATCTAAATTAGCTAGATTACATTTCCATTCTATTGAAAGGATAACTGAACCTTTAGATTTAATTCACACCGATATTTGTGATTTAAAATTTGTTCAAACTAGAGGTGGGAAAAAGTACTTTATTACTTTTACTGACGATTGCACAAAATATTGCTATGTATATTTGTTACATAGTAAAGATGAGGCTATTAATGCATTTAAACAATATAAAAATGAAGTTGAGAATCAATTAAGCAAAACGATAAAGGCTATTAGGAGTGATAGAGGAGGTGAATATGAATATCCATTTGAGGAATTTTGTTCTGAAAATGGGATTATTCATCAAACAACCGCTCCTTATTCTCCTCGATCGAATGGTGTTGCTGAACGCAAAAACCGTACTTTGAAAGAAATTATGAACTCAATGTTATTAAGTTCAGGAGCTCTACAAAATTTGTGGGGGGAAGCCTTACTTTCTGCTAATTACATTCTCAATAAAGTACCTCACAAAAAGACTCACAAGACACCTTATGAATTATGAAAAGGTCGAAGACCTTCCTATAAATATTTACGAGTGTGGGGGTGCTTAGCCAAAGTGATGGTTCCTACACCTAAAAAGGTAAGAATAGGGCCAAAAATCGTGGATTGTGTATACATCAGTTATGCTACTAATAGTAGTGCATATCTATTTCTAGTTTGTAAATCTGAGATTTCGGATATTCATGTAAATACGGTTATTGAATCGAGGGATGCTTCATTTTTTGAAAATGAATTCCCGTATAACATTACCCGAGAATTTGGTCCTTCTAAAAGGACAAATCAAGCTACTACAAGTTGTACTCATCAACCTATTGAATCAATAGAGGATGAACCAAGACGTAGTAAAAGAGCAAAAACCTCGACTTCTTTTGGTCTGGATTTTCTAACATATTTTCTAGAAAATGAACCTCAATCGTATAAAGAAGCTATATCCTTACCCGATGCTTCCAATTGGAAAGAAGCAATTAATAGTGAAATTGAATCAATATTACAAAATCATACATGGGAACTAGTGGATCTTCCACCAGGTTCAAAACCGTTAGGTTATAAATGGATCTTCAAAAAGAAATTGAAGGCCGATGGATCAATTGATAAATATAAAGCTAGACTTGTAGCTAAAGGCTATAGGCAAAAGGAAGGGTTGGATTACTTCGACACATATTCACCGGTAACAAGAATAACGTCCATTCGGATTTTAATAGCAATAGCTGCTATTAATGGACTTGAAATACATCAAATGGATGTAAAAACTGCATTCTTAAACGGTGAACTAGAAGAGAAAATTTATATGGAGCAACCTGAAGGGTTCAAAGCTCCCGGATAAGAACAAAAAGTATGTAAGCTTGTTAAATCACTATATGGATTAAAACAAGAACCTAAACAATGACATGAAAAATGTGATAATGCAATGTTATCAAATGGTTTCTCAATCTCATTACATAGAGAAAGTACTTGAAAAATTCAAGAAGTATGATATTAGTCCTACCAAGACACCCGTAGATGTAAATTTACATCTAGCAAGAAATAATGGTGAAAGCATATCTCAACTAGAATATTCTCGTATTATCGGCAGTTTAATGTATATCATGAACTGTACGCGATCGGACATAGCATACTCAATAAGTAAGCTAAGTCGATTTACGAGTAATCCAGGAAGAGATCACTAGAAAGCAATATTGAGAGTTTTGGGTTATTTAAAATATACTCAAAACTATGGACTGCACTACTCAAAATATCCAGTTGTTCTTGAAGGACATTGCGATGCAAATTGGATATCCGATACAAAAGACTCTAAGTCTACGAGTAGGTATGTGTTTACCCTCGGAGGTGCAGCCGTATCTTGGAAATCCTCAAAATAAACGTGCATTGCTAGATCGACAATGGAATCTGAATTCATTGCACTAGACAAAGCAGGAGAAGAAGCTGAATGGCTTCGAAATTTCTTAGAGGATGTTCCAAATTGATCTAAACCTATGCCCGCAATATGTATACATTGCGATAGTCAATCAGCGATTGGAATGGCACAAAATCACATGTATAACGAAAAGTCACAACATATTCGTCGTCGACACAATACTGTTAGACAACTTCTCTCAAATGGAATTATCTCAATTGACTATGTAAAGTTAAAAGATAACATATCGGATCCACTAATGAAAGGTTTAAACCGAGAGCAAGTTGAAATATCATCGAGAGGAATGGGTTTAAAGCCTATAAATAAGAATCAATATAGTGGCAACCCAACCTAGCTGACTGGAGATCCCAAGATCTAGGTTCAATGGGCAAACCGAACTACATTGTATTCAGTAAGTACTGGAGGATATTTAATCCTATCCATTCCAAAGATGAGACAATGCACATCTTCCGCGAAATTAGGATAAATTATCCTTTTAATGACATCTATATCTTAGTACGTCTAAGTGGGGTATTGCAGGATACTCTTTATGGAAGTCACCTACGTGAGTAAGAAGAAGGCCACTTCTATGAAAATAATGAAAGGCATATTCTTTAAAATACTTACGGAACCAAGTGGTGTTCATAGACAAAATGAACACAATCGTGAGAACCAACTGTGTTGAAAAATTATTGTGTGAATATTATTGTCTAGGTTTACAAAAACGGTTGACGATTCAAGGACGTGAAGTCTACTGATTAACCAAGTAAATTCGATAGTATATCACTAAGGAAAGTTCAAGGCCACTAGGCTACTTCTCCCGATGCAATAAATCTTCAGTTTTACTCAACATGTGTCTGCATCTGCATTAGCATATGTTCTGTTTATTTATAGCGATATATCATTCATGTGAGGGATTGTTGGAAAATTGGACTATTTATAAAGCTGTCCAGATTTTTCAGGACAGAATTTTGAGCAACTTTGAGCTCAAATTTAGGTGGGACCCACACTACGAAAATCGTGGGACCATATACGAGCGCGTTCTCCTCCGCAAGGAGATTAACGTAGTATATTCATATGTCCAATTTTAATAAGTTATGAATGATAAATATGTCCCCAAAGTGACTAACAAAACAATGAAAGTTAATGAATTGGGTATGTTTTAACTCTTGTCCCACATTGGACGAGTAGTGAAAAGTTGATGAGTTAATAACACCCCAAGTATGGACTAAGGCTTGGATGCCTTGGGGTATCCCAACTCTTTGAAGGGGAGATGACCTAAGCTACGCACGGGTTGACTTTCGGTCAAAGGTCCACACGCGCGCGCATGTCCGGCTGGCTCGGCTCGGGATTGTAAAAATCTTTTACATTTTTGGGCCGAATTAATTTAACTTTATGGGATTTAATTATTAATTAATTACGAAATTATTTAATTAATTAATAAACTGTTGGCAGTTATTGCCAACAATCAACAGTTAATTTCGTTTAACTGTTTAACTGTTTTTGACATTTATTGTTACTTTGCTATAAATACAGATGCCTCCCTCCGTTTTTTAGAGAATGAAAAATTTTCCTCCTCTAATTCCTTCCATTTCCATACCAAAAGTGCTGTCATTTCTGTTTCAGAAAATTCCTTTTTCTACATAGCATATCTTACATTGTTGTTGAGTAAAAGCCACAAAATTTGAGTTCGTTGAAATTAATTATTGTTGTGCTACATAATTAATTGGAAAATCCGTTCTATCTTGGGAGACAATATTCATCAACCTCGGAGCACATTGGAGGGAATAATTTGTGTTAAGGAAACTATTCTAAACAAGGCTCGGATTATATCTTTCTATTTCTATTATTGTTTCTGCAAATTCAAGTAAGTTCTTATTTTCTGTAATTGCGTTTCATTTCTATAATTATATTACAATTTATAATTTTGTACAATTGTTATTAATAAATAGTAGACATAACAATAATGTCATTTTATAGTTATCATTTTAAAGTGGAAAGTAAATAAAAAAACAAAATTAAAATTTATTTAGCAGAACGTGATTTTCTCAAAATGATCCAATTTTTCTCCCCTTGAGATATTTGCAAGATACACCGAACATAAGAGCCGAGTTGCTAACACATGTCCCCATATTATTAATACGACAATTGTGGTACAGAAAGGACTCCAGTGCACGTTGAAAAGTCTTGGAAGTTTCCGTCATCGCAACATTTGAAGTTCTCATATAAAATCACGGATCTTATTGAGGTTGTATTTTATTCACTTCTCATGTGATAGCTATATTTAGAGCATGGTATGAGGCTTAAATATCAAATTTACCCAAATTATCGCGAGGTATATATTTTATGGGAAATTCTAGAGGGACTCTCATTTTGTGACTCACAATGTGAGTCACAATGAGTTGTCAAACCATTATTGGTTCAAATTATTTTTTTAATAAAAATAAAAATTTTGTATTGTTATTGTTAATAAAAACTATGTTTTTAGAACTGTTTTTTTTTTTCAAAAGTGTTTTTAATTTTTTACACCTGTTTTAAAAAACAAAAAAAAAACATTTTAATATTTTTTTTAAAAAATAACTTTTATTGAAATTTTTTATTTTCAATAAAAGTCATTTCTTTCAAAAATAATTTAAATGACGTGGGTCCGCGTCAGCGGTACTAACCAATCCCGACGATGATGTGGGTCTGCGCCAATGGCACTAACCAATCCCGGCGATGATATGGGCCCGCGCTAGCTTTAAAAAAAATAGTTTTTCATATTTTTAATAAAAAAAATTAAAAAAGAAATTGTTTTTAGAAAATGAAAAAAATTGTTTTTTTTTTAAATTATATTTTTTAAAAAGGACATATATTTTTAGTTTAACCCATTTAGTCCCTCGAGCACTCAATATTCTCTTATTTTTAGAGGTCCGCGCCAACGGCACTCCCTCGGCACTCCCTCTCCAAAATATGTGGCAAAGGATTTTTTTAAAGTGTTTTTAACTTTTTATAACTGTTTCAAAAAACAAAAAAAATATTTCAATATTTTTTTTAAATGACTTTTATTGAAAATTTGTATTTTCAAGAAAAGTCATTTTAAAAAAAATAGTTTAAAGGATGCGGGTCCGCGCCAGCGGCACTAACCAATCGCGATGATGATGTGGGTCCGTGCCAGCGGTACTCAGTAATCTCGATGATTATGTGGGTCCGCAGTAGCGGCACTAACCAATCGATCGCGACGATGATGAGGGTCCGCGCCTGCGGCACTAACCAATCACGACGATGATATGGGTCCGCGCCAGCGGCACTCACTCATCTCGATGATGATGTGAGTCCGCGTCAGCGGCACTAACCAATTGCGACGATGATATGGGTCCGCGCCAGCGGCACTAACCAATCGCGATAATGTGAGTTCAAGTCAATTTTTAAAAATAATTTTTTCATATTTTTAATAAAATAAATAAAATTTTATTAATAAGAAACTGTTTTTAAGAAATAAAAAAAATAGTTTTTTGAAAATAAAATAAGGTTTCAACAATTTTTTAACTGTTTTAAAAAATTAGTTAACAAGTTTTTCTAGTTTTTATTTATAAAAATCATATAATTTTTTTTTATGAATGTAGTCTTTTTTTTTACAATATCTTGTTTATAAAATAAAAAAAAAACAAAAAAAAAAACATGTTCTCCCCTTTTTTTGTCCTTTAGTGGACAAAGGAGAGAGAGTCGGATAGAGAGTCGGAGAGAGAGTCGGTGTAGCAAAGCTCATATTTTATTGGGTGACATTTTCATGTTGGTAGACACCCACAAGTACTATGGAGTCATGTCGCATTTATTGTGGAAGTTGGTACCATTTGTATGATATCCAAAGGCTGAAACTACAAATGATACACCATTTCACTACACCTAACTGTATATTATCAACCAAGCCTCTTGGCCCAGTGGTATAACGCTACCACTGGGACACTATTTGGGGGTGGATTGGGTTTGGTCCCCAGTTCGATCCCTGGCAGCGTCAAAATAATGCTTGGCCAGCTGAAGCCACGAACCGCGAGCGGGGATTAGTCGAGGTGCGCATAAGCTGGCCCGGACACCTCGTGGTATGAAAAATACCTTACCAAAAAAAAAACTGTATATTATCAATGGGAATAAGATATGAGGCAGTTTTGCTATTTTAATTCTCCTCTAACTACATCATTGTAAATTCTCTAACAGCCCCAACCCATCTATCTATTGCATATAATATGAATTTTACAGTAAACTAAGGGGTCATTTATAATTTTTTTTCTTTTTTTTTAAACTTAAACCATAAACAATAATAAATAGAAAAGCTAAAGATTTGCTCAAACTTATACTAAGAAAGTTGCTATACAGTACAGCTTTTGATTAAATCTTCCCTCACTACTATCTAAGGGCGGATGTACATGGGAATCAAGGGGGCCTTCGTCCGGTTCAATTTTTCAAAAATAAAATATATATATATATACACACAGTTCTGCTCTTGTGCGGACTAGTCCGCATTTTAAGAATGCGAACCGGACATGTGTCACCTGACGGTGAGCCCAGAAAAGAGAGAGAGAGTTCCTGTAATTTAGGCGATAATTTCTAGACACACCGTTAGGTGACACATGTCCGGTCCGCATTCTTAAAATACGGACTACTCCGCACATGAGCATTATTATATATATATATATATATATATATACAGAGAGAGAGAGAGAGAGAGAGAGAGAGAGAGAGAGAGAGAGAGACACACACACACACACAATACTCCTTATGTACGGATTGCCCCCACTTTAACAGTCCAGATTGGACATATGACACCTGACGATGAACCTCCAAAAGAGAGAGAGAGAGAGAGAGACGGTAATTTCGCCGATAATTTCTGAGGGTGTATATATATATATATATATATATATATATATATACACACACACACACATAATATTGATAATATATCAAAGATCTACAATCAAATGGAAAGAGAGAAAAAGAGGGGCTAGGGTTTCATATTATCATACACTAGAATGTCTTACAATAAAAGGAAGAAGAGAGAATATATATAACCTACTACAACCACCTAATAATAATAGGAAAAGGGAAAATACTAAAATACCCTCAATGCTAAATAAAACAATAATACCCCCCCTCAAACTCACAATGCTGCAGCGAGAAGCATTGAGAGTTTGCCAACTAAAAAATGAAAACGCTGAACTGGATGAGACTTCGTAAACAAATCAGCTATCTGTGCGGAAGAAGAAACAAAAGGCAAAGTGATGGCGCCATGCGTAAGATGATGACGAGTAATATGACAATCAATCTCAATGTGCTTAGTCCTCTCATGAAAAACTGAATTGTGAGCAATCTGAATAGCACTCTTATTATCACAGTACATAGGAGTGGGCTGAGAAAGAGAGACACCCATATCTGCAAGTAACCGACGTAGCCAAACAACTTCGCGAGTGGTAGAAGCCATAGCACGGTACTCGGCTTCCGTGGAAGACACAGAAACAACAACTTGCTTTTTGCTCTTCCAAGAAACAAGAGAATCACCCAGAAACACACAAAATCCAGTAACTGATTTGCGATCTGCAGGATCACCGGCCCAATCAGCATCAGAGTATGCACGCAGCTCCAAAGAAGAAGATGAAGGAAGTAAAAGACTCTAAAATCGAGTGCCTCTCAAGTATCGCAATATACGATGAACAGCTGCCCAATGAACTGTAGTAGGAGCAGTAACAAACTGACTAACAACATGGACAGCATGAGCTATATCTGGACGACTAATAGTGAGATAAACCAAGCTGCCCACAATAGTGCGATATAAGGTGGGATCAGGCAAAAGAACACCATCATACGGGGAAAGATGAACATTAAGCTCCAAAGGGGTATCAACAATCTTAGTACCAGTGAGGCGAGCACGCTCAAGAATGTCCCCAATGTACTTAGATTGTGAGAGAAGATAACCCTTTGGAGAATGATCTACCTCAATACCCAAAAAGTAACGTAGGGGCCCCAAATCCTTCATCTCAAAACAACGAGATAATTCAGACTTCAACGCTGTAATTCCACCAACATCATCCCCAGTAATAATCATATCATCAACATACAAAGAGACCAGAATACGACCACCGGAGGTGCACCTGATAAAGAGAGCTGAATCATTCTCACTTGGAATGAACCCAAGAGAGGTAATCACGACAGTAAACTTCTCAAACCAAGCTCGTGGTGCCTGTTTGAGACCATATAAGGTTTTCTTAAGCCTACAAACTTCACCAGGACCATGTGGAACACCCGGAGGAGGAGTCATATAAACCTCCTCATGAAGATCACCATTCAAGAACGCATTTTTAACATCCATTTGCGATATATGCCACTGACGAACAGATGCAACAACAATAAGAGTACGAATAGTAGTCAATTTCGCAACAGGAGCAAAGGTTTCATCATAATCCATACCATATTGCTGAGAAAAACCCTGAACAACCAATCTTGCTTTGTACCGCTCAATTGACCCATCTGACCTGGTTTTGATTTTATATACCCAACGAGATCCAATTGCCCGCTTACCAGCAGGTAAGGGGACCAAACTCCAAGTATTTGTCTGATGCAAAGCAGAGAGTTCCTCAGCCATAGCCTGTTGCCAAAGAGGATCAAGAACTGCCTCTTTATAAGACGAAGGCTCAGAAAGGCAGTGAACAGAGGATAAAAATGAAGCAAAAGAATCAAAATAACAAGAATAAACAAAATCTGGTGACTGAGTGGACTTACGAGGACGTTTTGGATAGCGAGAAGGAGGTTCCACCGTTTCAGCAGGTGCTTGGGTGGCCACACGAGAAGGGGGAGCATCAGGAACATCGGATGGCAAAGTACCTGCATCAGTAGAAATAATAGGAACAGGAGCAACATGGGGTGGCACACTATCGGTGGTGCAAGGTAATTCAGATGGCACACTCTCATCATTATCAGAGAACGGATCAATATTGAAGAGATCAGATTTAGTGAGTTCATGAGGGCTATCAGGAATAGAAAAGAACGGAATATGCTCAAGAAACACAACATGGCGAGAGACATATAATTTTTTTGTAACTGGATCATAACAACAATATCCCTTTTGACCCTCACCGTAACCAAGAAAGACACAAATAGCTGACTTTGGAGATAATTTGGTACGTTCCACACGAGGTCGAAGAACAAAACAAGTACAACCAAACACCTTTAAGGAAGAATAATCAGGGGCACACCCATAAAACTTTTCAAAAGGTGACAAACCTGAGCAATGAGAGGTCGGAATCTTATTAATCAGATTAATAACAGTAAGGACAGCCTCTCCCCAAAACTCACTAGGGACATATGCGGATAATAAAAGAGAGCGAGCAGTTTCAACAATGTGCCGATGTTTCCTTTCAGCAACACCATTTTGCTCAGGAGTGTCAGTACAAGATGATTGGTGAATAGTTCCATCTAAATCAAGCAACTCACGAAAATTTTGAGAAGTATATTCCCCACCCAAATCGCATCTAAAGCATTTTAAAATAGTAGAATGTTGAGTTTTGACAAAGGCACGAAATTTATTATAAATATCAAAAAAATCTGAACGTCGTTTCATGAGAAAAACCCAACAGTATCGCGTATAATCATCAATAAAGGAGACATAATATCGAGACCCTCCTCTTGTAATAATAGGAGACGGTCCCCACACATCAGAATGAATAAGATCAAAGGGTGCAAAAGTAGAAGGAATACTTTTATTAAACGGTAAAGCTGAAAATTTTGCAAGTTTACAACCACTACAATCAGAGATATCATGGCAATGCAAAGTTCCTAATTTTCCTGTAGAAGCCAAATATTTTAATCGTGAACCTGAGACATGACCAAGACGAGAGTGCCATAAATAAAAGCTAGACGAATCTGAACTCAAACGAAAGGATGACAAGTCAACACTAGAAGCTACAACCATTGGTACATTAAGTTTCTCCATGATGTACAATCCCCCTGCCTACGGCCTGTCCCAATCACCTTCTGAGACTGTGAATCTTGCACATGACAAAAGGTAGAAGAGAAGGAAACTGAGTAACCGGCATCACATAGTTGACCAACAGAGATAAGATTCATTGTAAGCTTAGGAATGTGGTAAACATTAGAGAGAGATAAGTTGGGTGAGTCAATAGTCCCAACACCCGTTGAGGGCATGGGAGTACCATCAGCAGTCATAACGGGCAACGAAGAAGTGGGACAAAAAGAACCAAAAGAGGACAAATTTGGTGACATGTGATTAGAAGCGCCGGAGTCTAGAATCAAAATACCTGAGGACTTACCTGGTGAAGAGATGGACATGGCGTGAGGCTGTGTGGCAAGAAACTTTTGAAACTGCTCAGCAAGAGAAGACATGGATGGAGTTGATGATGAAGAACCTGATGCAAATGAGTCTGATGGCGGTACAACTGCTGCAGTATTAGGCTGTGAAGGCCTATATGAACGCTGCTGAGATTGGTTATTGGATTTCCAACCAGAAAACTGCTGCTGAGGTGGTCGACTATTTGATTGTTGTTGTTGTGCTCGCAACTTAGGGCACTGAGACTTCCAATGACCCTTCTCCTTACAGTAGCTACATTCATCACTTGCAACTCTCGAATAAGGCTTGTTCTGATTACTGGAAAGAGGCCGAGAGGAGGCTGCGAAAACAGATGGATTAGGGTCCGAAGAAATTACCTTCCCTGACTGAGTCTTGAGACAAATCTCCTCGGCTAACAACTCGTGAACAACGGAATCAACAGTTGGAAGTGGGCTACGATGAAGAATCGACCCACGAAGACCCTCAAAATCATCACGTAATGCCATCAGAAACTGAACCAGACGTTGTTCCTCCCTATTGGTAACATATGGTGCAAAGGCCCACAATTCAGCTGACTCTGTGAGAGCCAACTGATCCCATAGATCCGTCATAGCAGAATAGAATTCCTGAATACTCAAATTTTTTTGCTCAAGAGCTCGAATATCGCACTCCAACTGGTACTTTTTTGCAAAATTAGATTGTGTATACAATCTGCCCAAATGATCCCAAACATCCTTTGCATAATCATACTTAGCCAACTGCATACCTATAGAAGGTGCAACGGAGTTGTTGATCCAAGTGATGATTTTCGAGTTGTTTGCCTCCCAAACATCCAACAACTCTGCATATTTTTCAACGTTCATCTTATCGTTAGGCTTACTCAAATCGCCATTAATGTAACCCCAAAGCTTCTTCCCTTTCAAAAAATTCTTCATAACATAACTCCAATACGTATAATTTTTTTCCATCTAATCTGACACTAATTGATTGCAGCGAATCATCTCTTTCACCAGCCATTGCGAAAATAAACAATCAAACAGTACCCAAACGGAACCAAATCAAACGAACTAAACAATTAATCGAACAAACAGGAGGAAAACGACCATAATTACCTTCAGAATAGTCGAGCGAACAGAAAAAGTACCTCCGAAAAAAAAAGTACCTCTGATACCATGATAATATATCAAAGATCTACAATCAAATGGAAAGAGAGAAAAAGAGGGGCTAGGGTTTCATATTATCATACACTAGAATGTCTTACAATAAAAGGAAGAAGAGAGAATATATATAACCTACTACAACCACCTAATAATAATAGGAAAAGGGAAAATACTAAAATACCCTCAATGCTAAATAAAACTCCAATAAATATGATAGTATGGTTTTTTAAAAAAATTAAAAAATATTTTCACTTTTTGGATGTATTATATTTTCATTTTTTATGTCCATGCATGAAATGTCATGCTAAAGTGTTTTTTTTAATAAAAAGTGTTTTGTTTTTGTTTTTGTTTTTGTTTTCTTAAAAGGGGAATAATTATTTTTAAAAAGGGAAATAATTTTAAATAATTTAATTTATATTTTTTAAAATATTTATATATTTATGTTTTTTTAATTTATATTTTTAAAATGTTTTCTTTTATTTTTTTTATTTATATTTTTAAAATATTTTTAATTTTTCTTTATTTTTTATTTTTTATCACGTGGGCAAATTTATCATCCATCCGCTAGTATATATATATATATATTCATTAAAAAATAAAGAATCCACTTATGATAGAAACCCTTCCCGAATCAGGCACTAATATATTTTTAACGTCTAATTAGATCAGATAATCATTCAAATTAAAAACAGAAGCTCGTTACTTTTTCCCTCCCTATAATTAATTGAAGCCATAGTACTTTATTTTTATCCATTTATTCATTCGAACCAACTTAAAATTTAATTCAATTTGATTTGTTTCAATACTTTAAACAATATTTTATACCGATATTCTCTCTCCCTGTATATGTATATATATCTGTATGTATATTTAGGGGACCTTTAATAAAGAGAGACCAAAAATCAGAAAGGCTAGTTATCGTGTTGCGTGACTTGTATGATGACACGTTTCACACATTATTGGTGTCGGTGGCTTGGCTTTTTGCGATGGTTAGATGTGATGAAGCACTTAAATTGTAAAAGCATCCAAGGCTTGTGAATACTTGTTACCTGACCATATTTCAATCAATACCACGTTTACGACCATCAGGGTCAAATCTTCTTTTCGCGACCCACCAATTTTAGTAAGAAGGAAGGACATGATTCTCCTTTTCGGGATATATAATTTTTAATAGATTACTACTTTTAAATTAAATTACCATATAATTTTGCAAAAAAAAATAAAAATGCTACTTTATTCATGATTAATAATTCATTGGAATTTTTTTTATTACAAAGATAGTTAATATTAAAAACAAAAATTATCGTTTTGATTATTGAAGATGTTCATATTTTATTTAGTCAAAATATATTATTCTACGGAATAAATGTTATTATATAGGTGACTACTAAACGCACCCCAAAACTATTTTGTAATACCTACGAATGATTATTAGTTGGTTTGGCTAGTATTGGTCCTATATTAATACTATACCAATTTTTTCGTTATATTTGTAGGATTTATGTATAAAATTATTTAATTTAAAAATTAAGTTAAATTGAGAATTGATTATTTAATTAAATATTAGTGTCCTACTAAATATGGCCCGCGTAAGAATTTAGATTTAAAAATGATTATTTTGGATAAGTATTAATTTAGGGCTTAACGAGTTGCACGAGATATGAAATAAATGGAAATGATCAAAGCTATAGTTTAATGCTTATAACATTAGGCTGAGAGTGTATTGAACAATGAGAAACACTTGTATGAGTTAAATCTCCTTGTTATGATAGTGTATGATGATTTGAACATATCCTCAACGGTTCTTCAGCTCCTCATATATATGCATTCTCTTGGAGTGATAATTAATGGACTGTCATGATATGGTCATGGTGTCTTTAAAGTCTCATGGCATCAGCTGGGAGATGGAGTGTGGTCAAAGGTTTTTTCAGGTGGTGTAAGGTAGTTAGTGGGTGCATTTAATACTGATGGAAGTCATCAATACAAATGGGGCTGAGTGGTGGAGGTGGGTGGAATAGTGTTGTGATTTTCACCAACCCACTAGACGAGCTACTGGAGTTCATCCAGATGTCCAAGAGGTCTGGAATCGTCGATGGGTTACCATAGGATGGTCTGGAGATATATTGCAATGATAATCCTCTGTGATAAGGGCTAGATGACCTTTAGAGTCCATTTCTCTTCAGGTTGAGATCTTGTATGCACGTCAAATATCGGGAGACGCTGGTACTGAGCTATCTGAGCTTTGTTATAGAAATATATTAGAACGACTGATTATTCTAGGAGAGTGAAGAGGTGCTTGAGGTTTGGGATACTGTTGTAGTCCTTTCCTGAAGGATGTGAAGATCTTGCGGACTTAGTAGTGGTGTGGCAGAGGACAGGGGTTGACCATAAGACTTATGTTCTAGCATAAGGGAAATGGGGGGGGGGGGGGGGACTAAGACTTGACATACCAATGGTTAAATATGCTATCATCAGTAGCCCATTGTCGTTCTTTGCAAGGATTGAAAGGTGCAATACTTACTCATTACGTAAGTTGGGGGTAGGAGCGTAAATAACCACCAAGATTCACATCATAATTAGATCTCATTGGGAAGGATCTTGCATTGAATGTGCAAGTGGCTGAGAGTATTGATATGACATGCCATGGGGATGAAGGGATTGAAGCTTCACCCTTCAGTCCATCTATCTCTTTCTCTATAATTTTTTTAGAAAATATCCATTATCTCTCCTTTTCGATGAAAAAATGTATGCTAGAAACATCTATCCCTTTAAGGTTTTTAACCCCACACCCATCTAGGTTGCTGGGCCTCACGTTTCTCTTCCTTTGAATGTGGAGTAAAAGGCTGGGGCCACAAGTCACCTGCCTACCTGGAAGATTTTTTTGGCTCACTAGTAATCAATTACTTAGGGACTTATGACCCTAATTTCTCCGGTGGATCCCATTATGCCTCCTGAATCACTGAACAAGAGTTGGTGGAAATTAAAAAAATACCAGATCCCTGAGTCTGTTATTTTGAGAGCTGGAAGGCCTGAGGAGAGGTCATGATCCTTGTTATCCAAACATATATACTTCAATGAGTGCTTTTTACATTATGGAATCTAGTTTCCACTACCTTTGCAACTGGTGGGAATTTCGAAGGCCAATGAAATAGCTCATTCTCAACTGATATCCAATTCAGATCTCTAATGGCTATAGTCATAGACTTTAAGAAGTCACGTGGAGGAAAACATGGCGTCGCTCCATCCCAGTTCTTTAATCTCTGTGGGGTTTAGGATTAGAGTAATCCCAAAGACAAGAATGTGAAATACTTCTCCCCTAAGGTTGCACTAGTATTTCCAAAGGACAATTCTCCTAAAAACTGGAAGAAAAAATTTGTCTTCGTTGGGGGTGTTTGGTTTACCCCAAACTATGTGAAGATAGTTGGTTTTCCTACCATCAGGTGCACCCCCACCATCCATGGGTAAGTTAGACTTTGCTCCTGCATTTGCATTTGAGCTTGTTTGCTGACCTCAAACTAGGATTTTATTGATTTTTTTTCTTTTTGCAGTGCCTGTTGAGCCTAGTTAGGAGGAGGATGAGGAGGAGAATAAGATGGATGAGGTCTTGAAGTTGGTATCCATCACTTTTGAGTCTTTCGTTGCCTTTTTAAGAGTAGGTTGGGGCTTGATCCCAAAGCCTGACCGTCATGAGTTATGTCAAAGCTGATCAAGATGGTGTTTGGGGACTCTATGGGAATAAGACTTTGCTCTAGTGCATAGGAGGAGGAAAGTTATTGTCGTGGTCTTTTATGAATCCTTACGGCCTCCGAAAGAGAGGATGACAAGCCCAGAGGTAAGGATGAGCTTCCCCTAAGATTGAATAGGTCTTCCCCATAGTTAGAGGTGTAATTCTGATATACTGATTGTTCTGCTAGTAAGTAACTTATTATTTTCTATTTTTACCCTCGTCTTTACTCCTTTATATATGACTTTGATCTTATTGATAATATAGTAGATGAATGGGAGGGGCGAAGGATGACACGATTGTTCTCCAAGTAAGCCTCTATTGAGCCTATGGTTAATAAGGGGAAGAGATTAAAGTCTACTAGGTTCCCGAAGTTCAACACAATAGTGGACGTTCCAATTCATAAGGTCAAGTTGGTGGAGAAGGATGATATAAATTTTAGCCTATGTGAAGTCCCATTGCTAGGGTCTGTTATTGAAACCTTGCCCTTCCTACAAGCATATTTAGGGGTAGGTGGGACCTTTGGGGCAACCCAAAGTAGTCCTTCTATTCTAGGGGACTTGCACTCCTTAGTCTCAAAGATTAAGGAAATGTTTGGTGGTCCCCTTTCAAATGGTGAAGATGTTATAGTGTCCCCTCAGAAGGAGGGGGCGTGGTGGGTTCCACTGAGGCCTTTGGCCAACCTAAGAGGTTGGATGGTGGAGAGAGGAAGATCTGCCAACTTTTGGGTTGGAGGAATAATCAAGACCTCCTTTTAGAAAAGAACATAACTCTTATGCCTCAGATGTAGAGGCACGATATTCAATGTCTAAGACCAACTGCTCCAATATGTTGGCAATGTGAGGGGTCAGGGGACCTCATCCAACATTCAGGAACTAATTCACCTTCTAGGCAAGGTACTTTTACATTTGTTTTGACTTTTCTTAGGAATTTATTGCTTAATATGCCTCATTCTCATACTTTTTACCTTTCTGTAGGCCTAACACTTGACATAGTCCCTTATGGATGACGCCATTAAGGTTCAGATAGGGTGGAATAAGGCTCTGAATACGACTAACAAATGGTACGTGACCTGAATGGAGCTGAACCTACGATAAATAATTAACAAATAGAGGTGGATGCTTTAGAGAATGAAGGAGTGGATTTGAGGTTGTAGATCATTACCCTGTAGCAAGATTGACTTCTTAATGAGAAAAACCTTAGGTATAGTGCTTTGGTTCTTGTTGTTGCTTAGGATTCCTTGGCCAAGGTTGAGGAAGCTCAAGCCATTTTTGTGATGAAGCACATTGTGGTTGCGGAGGCACTTTAGGACCAAGATCTCGAGCTCCAAAGTGCCATAAGATAAAATTATCCATGTTACTGAGGATATGGAACTTCTTAAGTAGAAAGTTATGGACCGACACTATGTGAAAGACCTGACAATATACATAGGCAAATAAGTGCAAAGGGAGTATTATGAACTTGGGGTGAAATACACTGAGCTCCAAAGGAGAATTCATGACACTATGAAAAGCAACCTGGATATGTACCTAGCTTTGAGGCTTATAAAAAATTATCTTCTTGATGTATACCTCAAGTTTTAGGCTTATAAAGCTAAGGTTAAATTCTCTTCCCAGAGGCGGATGTCTTGGGCTTTTTCCCTAAATCCCCTACCCTGCTGATGAAAGTTTTGACTATAAGAGGAGTAGTGGGGGTGATTATGCTGAAGCCTCTGCCTCCATCACCAAAGAAGAAGAAAACCTTTCTCCTCAACCCATGTTAAGACCTATAGAGAAAAAAAGTGAAGCCCATGTGATGGGAAAGCCCATCGATCCTAAGACTTAAGAAGTTTTTTTATATTTTTTTAAATAAACTTTTTTAGGTAGTAGGCCTTTTATTGTAATTATTTAATTGCCCCACTTGATGAATTGAAAAACTAGTATGTTTTGTTGAGTTATTGACTTCTGTACTGCTTGCCTTTGCTTTACATTTGGTTTATTTTTGTTGTGCCAAGGAATGTTTAGACTTGTATTTATCCGCCTGAGGTGTATAAAGTAAGTAGCATTTTCCATTAGCCTCCCAAGATTTCTTAGTAAAGAAAATAATTTGGACAGTGATGTTGTTCAAGTAGATATGAGGATCCACATACCTCTATTGTATAATTATGCATCTTTTGTAGTTAAGACTAAGGATTTTAAATGGGTCATAATACATTGAAACCATAAAATATTTTGAATTTGTACTTTTTCAAGGCTCAATGCTTAAAATTTTTTGTACATAAACACTTACCCCCCCCCCCCCCCCCCACACACACACATTTTTTTGGCAAATTAGGATTGAAGAGTAGACATGTTAAGGGTTCTAAGAACTTAGATTCAAAATTCAAACTTGAAGTTGCTGCATAAAGGGGTCCTAAGACCTTTTAAACATGTTTCACTAAGTATAAAAGCCTTTGGATAATATATAGTTCTATGGAGATTCTTAAGACCTTAGAACTAGGGAATGTTTTTAAAATTTGAGTTCCCCCACGGTGGGCTTAAAACATTTGGACTCATCATTTTTTAGGATATGAACTCCTATAGTTGTCCCTCAAACATCAGGACATGACCTTAGCCTACTAGGATAAAATCCTTGTGGAAAAGATCTGAGGTTGCTAAAAGGGTCATGAGACCTTTGAACCTTAGTTCATTTTGATGGAAGCCTTATGGTAAAAAAAATTGGGGTTCTCTAGTCGAGTTTAAGACATGTGATCCATAGTCCACTAATAAGGAAGCCTTATGACATAATTATGAGGTATCATGATGGGTCTTAAGACCTCTTAACCATAACTTACAAAGTTTGGACCTTGTACCTTTGCTTATAAAACTAAAATTTTGAATAATTTTTGCATGTTGAACATTCATCCCCCGAAAATATTTTAAAATGGAAGTTTGTCTAAGTTTTAAAGTTTGACTTTTTCATAAAATGGGGTTTGATAAAGATGGTTTGCTAAGGTTTGCGCATTTTTTTTATAAGTTCATTCTTTTGAAAATAGTTGTTTTGTCCGAATAAGGTCCTTTGAGTTGATCGTTTTGGGTACTTAGACCTTTGCCAGTTTATACGAAATCAAGGATGAAATCCTTGGTAATTCTTTTAGTCTTTTTTTATGTCTTTAGACCTTTAACTGTTAATTCAATCAAAGGATGAATTCCATGCAACTCTTGTTGGGTTGTTAAAGACCTTATGGACTTTGGGAGCTAAGGATGAAATCTTTTCAACTCCATTAGTGTGACACCCCGCCTAATTAAATTCAGGGCGATCACTCCTTTATTAAATTAAATCAAGGTAAACAGTTGGTTCCTTCTCAGCATCACTGTCGATAAAAAAAATTCCAATTTAAGACCCTAAATAATTAAGCTAAGTGTCAAAAAACATTTTTCATACAAACTTCCAAATTTTAATTAAAGAAAAGATTTATATACACAAAACAACATTTCTACGATATAGAATCACACCACGATGAACTAAAATGAAACCATACATTCGTCAATCGAATGTCAACATAATAAAACTAAAAATCATAAACCATCCTGAATAAATCCCGTAAAACAATACTGGAATAACTGAAAAATAAAAATCCCAACAATAGATGAAATGATGAAAAGGGCGACACGTGCCCAATAAATGAGAGTAGTAGGAGTGGAGTCAATAACATAAGCCGTCTACTCAAGTGACCTGCAACTCCCACCTAAGCTGCAGCTCGTTCTTCTCAAAGGATCCTAAGCAAGACGCCCCTGTGGCTGGGCACCTGAAAATATACATATATATACACAAGAGAGAGAGAGAAAAAAAGAAACGGGTCAGGGCCCGAAAGTGTGTTTGATTTTAAAATACGTTAAGCAAGTATTTAAATTGATACAGGCCAATGCAACAACATATTAGTTCGTCTCTCTCTTGAGAAATACTCACCTCTCTTCTAATGTGACACCTATCGCACTAACCTTCCCCACGGTTCGTTTATCTTAGCTTACGCATATATTTCAAAACCGAACGATGTCAATGTTTTAAAAGGTTACTTTCAATAATGCAGTACTCCTCTCGTTTAGCTTCATTAAATTATAAGGTTTCCCAGTGTCTTCTCATACTTTCACTAAACAAGTATTTATTATTGCGTCAACAACCATGTCCTACTTATCACATTATAGTAGGCAGATTAAAGTTTATAACCGTATATATATATTAACTACTCGTATAATATATATATAACAGCACCCCAACTAATCTATGGTGCGGGCATACTCTGCTATCCAATCCCCGTATCGCTCACACAAAGGGAAACACAAGTTCGAAATCACTCTCGAACTGTATTAACATATACAAAACAACGTTGAGGCGAAGCATAGATTCCAAGTCCAAGAGGTCAGTACATACCCACACGTCTCTTAGGACCGTCCTACTATCAATCTAATAGCCCGTACCTAGGATCTCTATCTTCTAGGGTACGATTCAATATCCCTCATAAAGCAACACAGGATACGATCGTCCCAACGCGGTAACCTCAGGGATAGCAAGTAGCGCGGGTACGTTTTTTAACATGTATATAATATATGTACACACAATTATATAAATATACCCATTTCATCATATTAATATAGGTTTCTCTCGTAACCCATAGTCACAACATTTATCTTTAATTTCCCATTATTATGATTACGTATAAGGTTTCGTCTCTAACCTTAATTCGAAGAGTTTTCTCACTCATTACCTAATACTCATGGTTTATATCCTCACAAATCTAAAATTCAGTAAGGGACTTTATTTGATTCCAACGTAACTCTCTTACGTACCTCACCCTTAAGTTATAAATGTATCAACCTAAAGTAAATATCCCATAATTACCATACTTGTTGAAGATTAAAGGTTCTAACATTTATCCATATACCCTACTGGTCCTCAATATCTCCCAAATCCTTTTATTTAGAATGCCCAAAGGTTATTTCACGATAAATTAATTTAACTAATTAAACAAGAGAAATAGGAGTCTGCCAGGAGGGGTCGATCGATCGAAGTTTGGGGTCGATCGATCGAACCTTCGATCGATCGAAGCTCTAGGCTCGATCGATCAAGCAGGTCTGGGCAAAAATTCTGCAGAAATTGCAGTGACGGGATTGATTAAAGTTCTTCATCAAAATTCATATTTTCCAACACTAATCGGCCCAAAAGTTTACTGTTAACATACTAACATAATTCCAGATATCTTTAACGTTCAGCATGCGTGTATACATCATTAAACATGGTTAAACAACCTAAAATCTCATCTAATAATCAAGAACCCTAAAGTTTTCTTAACTTTTGTTCTAATCAGTTTTCTCCAGAATTTCCTTCTAACATAACATCACAAATTCGTGGGTTAATCCTCTACTTCACATATTATTTCCAGAATATGGTTATAACGATTTCTACATGCAAATCCCTATCAAAAATTGGGGTTTTCTTCCATTGATTATACTCCTAATCATTCCTACACTAATATGATTATTGTGCCAACAAAAATACGCAAGTTAAACACTTGCCTGGGATTTCAGAGGTCTGCTTTCCTGCTGATATTGGTGTGGTTGCGTTCTCCTCCTCGCGATCTACGCGTTGGTGGTGACGGCGGTGAAATCGGTGGTGTTTTGGGCCTTGAATCACCTTGAGAGCTCTCTCCTCTCTTCTCCAATGGCCGTTCTAGGGTTCTGAATGTTCTAACCCTAAAAGGCTGACTTAAATGGCTGCTAAGGATGGCTGAAATTCGTGGGTTTAATTACCCTATTTTGTAAAATGACCAAAATGCCCTCTCGGGTCACTAATTAAGCCTAAAAACATCCCGAGACCCAAACTAAACCCCCAGGTACACTTTTCTGACTATCTCGACCCTTCCGGACGCGTTGGCGCACTCAAAACGACCATACGGACAACTTATAAAATATTCACTTTTTAATTAACATAATTAGTCCCGACGTGGCACGGGCACGTCCCGACTTAAATTTCGAAATAGTCATTTAATTCACCTATGACATTCAATATAACCAATATAATATATTACTATGCTCATTAGTAATATTCAACAAGTTTTCCATAATTACTAACTCTAGTCACGTTAATAATTATAACATAATTAATTTTCGGATTTTTATTAAATAAATCATCACATTAAATTTAATAAACCCCAAATTAAATATAGCATAAAAATACGGGGTATTACAATTAGCCCTAGATCTGAGGTCTTTTGAACTTCGTTTTTTTGTTTAAATCCAAGGATTGAAGACTTATAACTCGTGGTGGGTCACTAGACCTTAGATTAAACATGGATCCAATGATGAAAGCCATGCAACTCATATTAAATCTTTAGAACTTATATTTAACTTAGAGTAACTGATTAAGGACTTGTAACTCACATTGAAAACTGTATTAAAACATCATAGGTAGCAAAGATATTTCTTTTCATTTCATATCCATGGTATAGTAAATCATTGGAAATTTTTCTTGAGATGCTCTACATTCTAAGGGCGTGGAAGTTTATACCCATCCATGTTCTTGAGGTAATAAGACCGTGATCTTTTTTTTTTTACCACCACATAAGGGCCTAATTTCCCCTCATTCAGATTTTCGATGGCAATGGTGACTTCTCTCAAGACCATGTCCCCCACCTTGAATTCTCTATGGCATACTTTTTTATTGAAGTATGAGGCTTTCATCTGCTTATAAATGGCCATTTTGACCAGTGCAACCTCTTTTCTTTCTTCCAATTCATCTAACGACCTTGGAGACACTCATCACTAGCCCCTAGTTCAAATTTATCTACCCAATGTGTTGGTACCTCGACCTTTATTGGGATGATTTCCTCAGTGCCAAAGGTTAGGGAAAATGTATTTTCCCCCGTTGGACATCTAATTATGTTTCTATAGGCCCAAAAGATGCTTAGTAGTTCCTCAGCCCATAAACCCTTGTCCTTCTCTAACCTATTATTTAAGTTATAGAAAATGGTTGTGTTGATCACTTTGAGTTGGTCATTGTCATTAGCACGAGGATAGCCTAGATATGAGTAGTGGTTCCTTATACCATACTCCAAGCAAAACTATCTGAAGTCGGGATTATCAAACTGTTTATCATTATCAGAGATGATGGCTCTAGGCAAGACAAACCTATATATAATATTTTTCCAGATAAAATTGGTTATGTTATTCTCTGTGATGGCTACCAAGGGCTCATCCCACTTGGTGAAGTAATCAATATCTATAATTCAGAACTTGTTTTATTATTTTCTAAGGGGCACATGTCCTATCAAATACACTCCCCATCGTGGGAAGGGCCATAGACTTAGCATTGGGATCATCTTCAACTTTAGAACGGAGGTGCACCTTTGACACTAATCAAAATGTTGGACTAAATTTTTAGATTTCTTTCCTAAGGTTGGCTAGACATATCCTTGCTTCAAGACCTTATAAACTAAGGTCGTTAGCCATGTGTCAACACCACAGACACTTTTGTGGAAGTCTCTGAGGACATAAAAAGCCTCTAATGGGCTGAGGTATTAATGAGGTGCTGCGATTTACCCATTTTTTTTATCAATACCCCATTTTCCATATAGTTACTGGAAGCTAAAGACTTCAGTCATTTGGCCAGACACTTGTTCTTAGGCATGACTATATCTTTTAGGGAAGGGTTTTATGGAAGTGGTCCAATCTGAGATTTGATCGATCTTGAAAGTGTTGATCTAGAGTTAGATAATGCTTGGCTGGTCCAAAGTATCACTCAAGACTTCGGAATCTATCTGATCCGATGAGGTTATTCATGCAAGATGGTCATCCTCGGAATTTTCGTCTTCGGGGACCGTTCTTATGCTAAATTTTAGGATTCTTTGGATGAGGTGCTTTTTAATTTCCACGTGTCTTTCCATCCTATCGCCTTTTTACTATAGAACTTAGTGACTTGGTTATTCACTAGTTGGGAATCATTAATGTCTTCTACCTGCTCTAATTTTAAATAAATGGCCAGGCCTAGGCCCTTCACTAAGACTTTATACTCTGCCTTATTATTAAAGACTTTGAATTTTAAATGGAGAGTAAGAAAGTTAGTACCTCCTTTTATAATTACTAAATGAAGTCCATATTTGCTACATGAGATGTTGGAAGATCCATCCATGTACAATATCGATGTTAGGGAGATATGATCTATCTTTTGGAATAGTGTCTGCTTAGGCTCTTTTGTCATGACTGTTTATATTTCTGAGTTATTCGCCTCTTTTCCCACCTCCTCTGGGTTACTAAAGTTTGTAATGAAGTTAGCCAAGGTCTAACCTTTGATGGTACTCCTTGGTTGATATTTGATATCAAATTCCCTCAATTCCATAGACCACTTACCAAGCCTTTCTAAGTATCAGGCTTATGAACGATCTATCGAAGGGGTTGATTGGTGAAGACCATAATAGTGTGAGACTAGATGTATGGCCTCAGTCATTCAGCTGAGGTGATGATGCAGAAAATGAGATTTTCCATCCTTGGATACTTTCTTTCATTCCCTTTTATATTTTGACTAGCATAATATATCGGGTAGTGGACACCAAATTCCTCTTGGATTTGAGTTGAGCTAACAATGGTGGATAAGAAATAAGGTACAAGTACATATTTTCCCCAATGATGGTCTAGGACAATAGAGGTGGGGATCCTTGGTATTTTAAAAGGCTCTGAATGATTTTTTTAGCCTTAGAAGACTATTAAAAGGCCTTATTTAATATTTTGAAGAAGGGTGAACACATATTTTGGAGTTGGAGACAACTCTATTAAGTGCAACAACTCTCTTAGTGAGGATCTAGATTTTTTGGCTGTCATTAGGGACTCCATATCTAATAGTGTTTAATGTTTTTTGGGTTGGCATCTCTGCTACATCTGGTGACCATAAAATCTATAAACTTGCCTCCAGAAACCCAAATGCACATTTTATTGGGTTAAAGCTCACATGGTTCGCTTTAACGATGGAAAAAATCTCCCCGAGGTTATGCACATAATCCTGAGCTTCTAATATTTTGACCATTTTGTCACCAATATAGACCTCCACACACTTACCAATGAGATCTTTAAAAATGGAGTTCACCACCCTCTAATAAGTTGAACTTGTATTCTTTAGTAAGAAAGGCATAAATTTGTAATAGTAGGTACCTTTGTCTATAATGAATGAGGTATTTTCTTTATCAATGTTGATGTAAAAAAATTAGATCACTCTAATTATTCAATCACAGATAAATAAATGAGACAAAGAATTTTAAAGTGGTTCAACCTTATAAGAATGGCCTACGTCCACTGTTGTTTTATTGCTGACTGTTTTTGGGAATTCTCGATTACAAGTTCTATCAAGAAATTTCGGTCTGGATCCGGGGTCCCTTAAAATGAGGATTGTATAATGTATTTATAGCCCTGAGGCTGTAAAGTGAAAGGGTAATACATTAAATAATGTACATATGAAAGGGTAGTACATTCAATGCTCCTTAAGCGTGTGCGTCTGAATGATAAGCATTTAATGAATAGTCAAACTGTTGGTTATCCAACTATTAATGCTTTGTTCGAGGTGCAGCTCGGACCGCCTGAGTTGCTCGGACCGCCTAAGCTTCTCGGTACTCAAGAGTTCCTCGGAGCGTGTGAGTTCCTCGGGGAAGCAGTGTTCCTCGGGGAAATAGTCTTCCTCGTTGTAGTCTTGTTCCTCGGAGCGTGTGAGTTATTTCCATGTAGATTGCCACGTGTCTTCATTCAATTGGGCCATGTCAGCAGATTAAATTTGGTATCAACAGAAGCCCCCAATGTTTCATAGTTCGAAATTTGAGGAGTAGGGAACATTCTTTCTCAGAATATGGTAGCTTTAAATGGTCCTCCTGATTTTTAGGAGTGTTTCCTTCGTATTTATTTCTCCTTCCAAATTCGTAGAATCATGCTTTTTTGAATTTTTATAACCACCTCGATTTCTGCATACTTTTTATCCTTTTAGCCGCCGGTAGCGTAATCGTTTCTTCTCGCTTCGATTGCCGTGCCCTTTTTATTCCTCTAGCCGCCGGTAGCGTAATTGTTTCTTTTTGTAATCATTACTTTACCATTTTCCAAGGTAAGGTATTTAAACTTCACAGACACTCCCATCGTCTTCTACCTTTTCCAAATTTGTATCTTCGAGTTTTCCATAGTCTCTTTCTCTCCTGGGTATTCATCTTTTTCCATCGTTCGTTGTCAACAGATCCACTTTTTTCTGTAAGATCTTCTTCCTTCTTCTTCATTTCCTTTATTCACCATGGTTTACCCTGTTGAATCTCTTGATAAACTTCGCTCTGGTTTTTCCATTCCCTCCTGGGTTGTTTTGGAAGAGCTTTCTGAGCCTTCTGATTAATTCTATTTGGCTGAGGGACATTGGTTCCCCAACCTCTTTATTGCTAAGTGTGGATTTTCTTTTCCACCAAATCCCTTGTGTCTGGAATTCTGTCATTACTTTGACGTTGTTCCTGCAAGAATAGCCCCCAACACATGGAGAATAGTTAATGGGGTTCATAAATTAAATCAAGTCCATGGAACTCGCATAGGAATTCCAGAAATCATGTACTGCTATAGATGGGCAGTTAATGATAACATTTTTATTTAAAAGCTAGATTTTTAAATAGAGCCTTAGTAGTCAATCTCCCTGATGCCAATAGGGATTATTTTGAACACGGGGTTGTCATAAAAAATTAGCAACGCCCTCCATTAACTGGAGATGAGGTTTACCAGGGTCCCAGATGCCCTCCTTATGGCAATGCGATAGGTTATTTTTATTTCGTTTTACTTATTTTAAAATCATGCTTATTTTGTGTTTGATAAAATGTGCCACTGATATTTCAATGTTTATTTATTTATTTGCAGTTGACAGTAAAAGAAAGTGTCCAAAGGAAGAAGATGTTAACATAAGACACTTGAAACTTATCTGGAGTCTGCATCAAAGTGTTGCTGACGAGCATATTAGGTCAGCATCATATCTGCTGCAATACAAGAGCTACACCACCTCTTTTACTGCTCGTCCAGTAATAAGTGAATCAGAGCCAGTACCAGCTTCCACCAGCTCCTCGCCTGAATCTCACGTCCCTTTAAGCGAAAGGATGAAGAGAAGAATACCTCCCACTCTCTTCGAGAAACCTGCCTCTGGTTCTGGTGAGGCAAAAAGAAGTAAGGTTGATGTCCCAGGGGAGGGGATAAAGAAGAATGATGCACCTTCCTCGGTTGCTGTCGTGAAGGTTGCCGAGAAGCCCACAATGGCTCCGAGCAGGTCTGCTGCTCCTGGAGAGGTGATTGTAATATCACCGACCAAGGGTTCTTCCTTGGTTGAATCTATTCCTGTTCCCCCGAGGAAGCTGAAGAAAAGCTCCTCGGTCAATTTGGCTGACACCATTACTCAGCCCCCAGCTACTGGAACTGGGGTTCCAACTTTTGTTCCCCCGAGCTCTGCCATGAGCTCGGTAAAGTCTTGGATCATTCCCAAGGTCCAAGGTACTGAAGACAAACTTACTCGGGACATGGTCACTTCGTTAGCTGCTCACCACCTTGCTTCTGTAAGTCTTCTTACTTTGAACTTTTCATATTTCCCATGTCATTTTTGTTTCTGACTTGTTTTCTTTTTACTTTCACAGTTGACGAGCTGCTTTAATATAATTCTGAAGAAGGATGAAGCAATTAAAGTTTATTGATCCTCGTCCAGTGTGGAGGGAGCTTTGGAAGAAGCTATCAAGTCTTTGGACGATTCTCGCCAGACATATGCTACTGACAAGGCTGTCTGGGAAAAAAAGCTTGCCTCCACCGAGCAAGAGAAAGCTCGAGCTATTGATGCCTCCAAGGAGTTGGAGAAGAGAATAAATGCCTTGGAGAAGGTAAATAAGGAGCTCGAAGATAAGCTCAAAACAGCTGGGGAGCTTGAAAATAAGCTCAGGGTTGCTGAGGAAAAATTGGGCCAATTTCAGGAAGTAAGTCGGCAGAAGGAGGAGATTGAGAGAAAGTTGAAAGCTGCTGATGACCTGCTGTCCGAGAAGCTTTCCTCGAAGAAGTTGAAGAGAAAGATGTCTGTGAAGAAGTCCTTTAGTGCTGGCTGGGACAAGGGGTGGAACAAGGGGTTGGCTGCCATGGTGTCACAAGTGGACTATGGCAGCCTCAAATACTTTAGTGATGGATGGGTTGCTGCTCTCCAGGAAATGAATGTTGATGAATCTTCTAAGCTTTTCCAGCAACACATTCCTGGTCCCCCTCCAACCCCAGAAGATCTTGAAGAGGACGAAGTTGCCTCAGAAGCGTCTTCTATGGTGAGGGGAGATCATCCCCCAGCCATCCAACCTTCTACTGAGGAACCTCAGTAAGTCATTACCTCTTCCGAGAAACTACTGGCGGTCCCCGAGCAATTTCCTACTCCCTTCGAGCAACCTACCTCCTCGTCTCAGCCTCCTGAGAAGGTTTTGGGAGACAAGGAAAAGGTGTAGAGGATTTCGGGTTTCTCTTTATCTTTTATCAAATGTAACCCAGAACTTGTAACTCTGAATTTTATGATCTAATAAAACTTGGATTTTTTTGCATACTGTTGTCTATCTTCATACTCTGTCTTGATTCTTATTGATTATTGCTTTTTCTTTCTCTTCTAGTTTCTGGCCAGGATGGAATTGTTATCTGCCCATGATACAAAGCTGCTGCGATAATGTAATGAATACTTTAAGGCCGGTCACACAGACCTGAGTGTAGCACAAGTTGTAGACATCCTCGGCCAAGATGCTTCAGAACAAGCAGTTGAAGCATACCATCTGAAGTGTCTTCTTGATCGAGCAGTGGCCAATAATGTGGTCTATTATGACATGATCGAGGATCTCCAAGGCACCCTCGAAGACCTTCAGCTATAATACAAAGAATCAATTGCCTTGTTGCATGAGGGGTACGAGAAGAAGTACAAGCTGATCATTACTGACAAGGGCTACGAGAAGCTTTTTGCTGGGTATGATGTGAGGGAGAGAACTCTGAAGGGTGAGGTCGAGGAGTGCAGATAAATTACCGAGTTGTTAGAGCAAGAGAACAATAACTTGCAGAAAGAGCTATCACAGTTGAAGTCTGCAGCCACTTCTTCAAAAGACTTAATCCCAGTGACCGATGAGGGATTCTCGTTCTTAGAGGTCGAGAACGCCAACTTGAAGGACGAGTTGGAAACCTTAAAGAGAGCTGTACCCTTTACATCAACTCGTGGACGAGCAAGAGCTCCTCGGGGATGAGCAAGAGCAGCTCGGATTCCTGTCGAGGAACAGAGGACTCATTCTACCCTAGAGAACCAGGCCTTCCAGCTGATGGCAAAGAACCAGGCTTTGGCTAAAATGTCAAAGAAGATCAGGGACTTGGAAGAGCAGCTCTCTGAGCAGAAATCTACCTTGGAGGAAAAAGAGCTCTTCGTCAAAAATCTCCATGAGCAGCTGGACAGACTAACATATCAGTTCCACAAATAGCCCAGGGAGTTCTGGATGGCTGGATACAACGAAACACTATACCACTTGGACGATCGTATCCAGAATGCCAATAATGAGGGCTACAAGCAGGGCTGGTTGAATGCCCTAGGTGTGCTGCAACTCGAACAGGGTCATTACCTGTGGGACTACCATGATCCCGGGCTGCTCGACTTACCTGTGCCACCGTACAAATTGGATATGAGTTGGATCCTTGCTCGGGCCATTCCTCGGAGCTTGATTTCAAAGTATCTCGGTGAGTACAATCTCCATTCAAAAGCCGATATATCTCATCCCGAGCACCTCTTAGATCGACCATCCGTGATGAATGTCAGGATGTTGAAGGATCTCAATTTTATAAATTCTCCTCTGGCTTTAAATGATCCGCCTGCTGGCGAGGAACCTGTGTCAAAAGCATAGGGGAAAAGACCAGTAGAATAGGAATTTTTGATGTAATAGTTAGTATACATATCAATATCAGTGTAACTTTCATTTCATTATCAATGTAATTTATTTTGAATTTAATGAAAGACTTTCATTTTTGTTTGCAAATCTTAATTGCTATTGTCTTGTAATACACTTTATATTTGTGCATGCATAACTGTTAAAAAATAACAATATTGCGTAGTTGGTTGATCAACTTATTGTTGAATAGCTTGAATTTATGGTTGTCATATGGCAAAAACAATATTTTGTTTCTCGACCAACTTAGTAATAATTACAAGTATAAAAAATGTTGCTCGATCATTTAATAATAAAGTTTTGTTTCTCGACCAACCAAGGTCATTAAATTTTACTTGTCGACCAACTACAGTTAGTGGGTTTTCATCCCCGACCAGCCATAGTTAGTAGATTTTTCTCTTAAATGTTTTCGACCAACCAAGGTCGGTAAATTTTCCTTATCGACCAACTACCGTTGGTGGGTTTTTATCACCGACCAGCCATAGTTAGTCTTTTTGAAATAATTTTACATCCCGACCAACTCAAGTTGGCATTTTCGAGAATATATTTACTTCCTAAACGACATAAGTTGGCATTTTTAGGAATATTTTTATTTCCCGAGGAACACAATTTTATTTCTAGTAGGAATATAAGTTTTTCTTCCCAGAGGAATACAAAATTTTTTCTTCTCGGAGGAATACAAGTAGCTTTACTTCCCGCAGGAATATTGGTAGCTTTACTTCCTGGAGGAATATAGGTAGCTTTACTTCCCGGAGGAATATTCGTAGCTTTACTTCCCGGAGGAATATAGGTAGCTTTACTTCCCGGAGGAATATTGGTAGCTTTACTTCCCGGAGGAATATTGGTTTCTCGACCAACCTTAGTTGGCATTTTCGAGAAAAAATTTGAGTAGCTGAGCTTTGCCGAGTTTTGCCCCGAGTAGTGTGTAGCACTATTCCCCCAAAAAACTTTCAATAAAAAGAAAGAATTCGGCAGAATATCTTCATTTTATTCATCACTGATAATATTTGCGCAGGTGCTCTTCATTCCAGGCATTCTTAAACTCCTCGCCTTCTAAAGTTGCTATTCGATAAGTTCCTGGTCGAACAACTTCTGTAACTCGGTATGGTCCGTGCCAGTTTGCCTCCACCTTATTGTGCTTTTGAATGACTTTCTTCAGCACATAATCTCCTTCTTTCAGGTCACACTTCTTCACCCTTTTGTTGTGGAACAAAGCTGTTCGTTGCTGGTAAGCAACATTTCTAATGGCTGCTTATTCTCTAACTTCCTCGAGCATGTCTAAATCCAGTCTTCTCATTAAGTCGCTGACAGGGGAATTGAAATTTAGAACTCTGTGTGTGGGAGGCCCAACTGGACAGGTATAACAACTTCACTTCCAAATGCCAGCATATATGGTGATTCTCCTGTTGCTACTCGGGGAGTAGTTCGGTAAGCCCAAAGTACTGATTGTAGCTCTTTGATCCAGTTTGCTTTCGCATCATTCAATATTTTCTTCAAACCATTCAGCAGCATTCTGCTTGTCACTTCAGTTTGTCCATTGCTTTGAGGATGGCCTGGTGCTGAGTGGACCTTCAAAATATTTGATTGATGATAATAGGCAACGAACTCCTCGTTATCAAATTGTGTTCCATGGTCTGTGATGAAAGCATGAGGAAGACCATATCGACAAATGATATTCTTCCAAACAAATTGGTACACCTTCTCGTACGTCATATCAATGAGTGGCTCAGCTTCTACCCACTTAGTAAAATAATCCACTGCGACGACGAGGTATTTGAACCTTCCTCGAGTCGTTGGCAGTGGCCCAACCAAATCAATTCCCCACATGGCAAATGGCCAAGGGGAAGTTATGGGTGTCAACAATGCTTGTGGAGTTCTTCAGATGGAGGAAAAACGTTGGCATTTGTCACACTTCTTGGCATAGGCTATACAATCAGCTCGCATCGTCGGCCAGTAGTATCCCTGCATCATCACTCTTTGCAAAAGTGTCCGACCTGCTACATGTGCTCCACAGGACCCTTCATGGATCTTTTCAATCAATTCATTCACCTCGGAGGGATGTACACATTTCTGCAAACCTGCCATAATTTCTCGTCTATATAAAACACCATTAGTTAATACATACCGAGCAGCTTTAAACTTTAATTTCTTGGCTGCGAGCTTGTCAATTGGTAATTCTCCCTCTTCAATATATGCCCTGATGGGATCCATCCAAGATGGTCCTAAATCAAGGGTAATAAAGTTCATCGTCAGATCTTCATCTATACTCCGACCAGCTAGCACTTCAATTGGGATTGTTCGTCGTAGCTCGATGCGAGTAGCTAATGCTAGTCGAGCTAGGGTGTCTGCTCTTGCATTCTCCATTCTTGGTATTCTGACCAGCTGAATAGCGGTAAATTCTCACACCAGCTCCTTTGCCTTTGCATGATATCTGATCATTAATTCTCCTCTAACTGCATATACTCCCAACATTTGATTTACGATCAATTGAGAATCACTGAAGATAATAACCTGCTGCGCCTCCATAATTTTTGCCAAACTAAGTCCTGCAATCATGGCCTGATACTCAGCCTCATTGTTGGAAGCTTTGAATTGGAAACGCAGGGCGTATTCCATGTCGACCTCGTCTGGAGTGCTCAAAAATATCCCCGCGCCACATCCTGTAGTGCAAGATGAACCATCTACATATAGCCTCCATATAGTTAACTCGTCTTTAAATTTCTGATCAGTCAGAGTTCCTCGGTGAAATATTTGCTGCTTCCTTTCATCCTCCCCGAATTTTTCTTTATCTTCGTCGATCATCTCTTCTTGCCCTTTTACCAATCGGAATTGGTCTGAGCTCGAATTTGATGATCTTGTATCATCCACTTGCCCTTTTACCAACTGGAGTTGGTCTGAGCTTGTGTTTGTTGATCTTGTAACATCCACAGATTGATCAGCGAGCAACTTTTGCTCCTCGGGGGTATCAAGATAGGTGAACTATGCTATAAAATCTGCAACAGCCTGCCCTTTTAGCGATGATCTGGGTTCATAGACTATATCATATTCACCGAGTTCTATTGCCCAGTACATCAATCTTCCTGATTTTTCTGGTTTATGAAGGGCTTGTCTCATTGCCATATCAGTATATATGACTATAGTATGAGCCTGGAAGTATGGCCTCATTCTCCTACTCGCTTCAATCAACGCCAGTGCTAACTTTTCCAGCCTTGGTTATCTGATCTCTGCTCCTCGGAAGGCCTTACTTGTATAATAAATTGGTTTTTGCACTCCATTTTCCACTCTGATCAATGCCAACCTAATTGCATTCTCGGATACTGCAAGGTATAAATACAATTTTTCTCCCATCATCGGCCTGGACAACAGTGGAGGTTCTCCCAAGTATTTCTTCAAGTCTTGAAAAGCCTTCTCACATTCATCATTCCACTCAAAAGTCTTTCGGAGTCTCTTGAAGAATGGGAGACATCTATCAGTTGCTCGTGACACAAATCTGTTGAGTGCTGCTACTCGTCCTGTGAGACTCTGTACTTCATTCTTCGTCGCTGGAGATCGCAGACCTAGTAGAGCTTTGATCTTTTTAGGATTTGCTTCAATGCCTCGTTGAATGACAATGTACCCGAGGAACAGGCCTTCTCGTACTCCAAATATGCACTTTGTCGGGTTCAACTTCATTTGATATTTATCTAGTTGATCAAACGTCTGACTTAAGTCAACTAGATGATCGGCAACTTTCTTGCTTTTTGTCAGCATATCATCAACATATACTTCCATATTGCAACTGATTCGTTCAGCAAAGACCTTGTTCATCAGCCGCTGATATGTCGCACCTGCATTTTTCAAACCAAAAGGCATAACATTATAACAATAAGTTCCCATAGGGGTAATGAAAGAAGTACTTTCCCTGTCTTCAGGTTTCATTTTGATCTGATTGTAACCAGAATAAGCATCCATGAAGCTCAGCAACTCGTGTCCCGAGGTAGCATCCACCAGTTGATCAATTCGGGGTAGTGGAAAATGATCCTTTGGGCATACTTTGTTGAGGTTGGTGAAGTCTACACACATCCTCCACTTGTTGTTTTTCTTCTTTACCATCACCACATTGGCTAACCAATCTGGATATTTATCATCTTCAATGAAGCAAGCTTTCTGGAGCTTCTCGACTTCCTCCTGTACAGCTTGATTCTTCTCGGGACTAAATACTCTTCTTCTCTGCTTCACAGGCTTGATCTCCTTATTCACATTGAGTTCGTGACATAAGAAGTTCGGGTCTATCCCAGGCATATCTTCATGACTCCATGCAAAAGTTTGTCTTCTGCTTCTAAGGAAAGTTATCAATTCATGTTTTAATGAGGCTTCTAACGACGAACCTACTTGGGTAGTTCGCTCAGGGTGTTCGTCGTCCAAAATGATGTTTTCAGTAGCTTCCACCACTTGACCCTTCACGAGTTGCGACTCATCTCGAGGATCCAATGTTTCAATTTCTGCGCCTTCATCCACTTGATAGGTAGTAGTCTTTTTCCTTGATTCCTCCAGTTCTTCTTGCTCGGCGGATGAATAATAGCATTCCCGAGCTACTTTCTGATCACCTTTCACAACTCCTACTCCAAAATTTGTTGAAAATTTTAAGCATTGATGCACTGTAGATAGTACAGCCTCAAACTACTTCAATCCTACTCTTCCCATGATGATATTGTATGATGATTGAATATTCTTATCCATCGGGAAGAAACGTATTCTTTCTATTCGACAAGCAGGCCACGTACCAATGAATATATCCAACTTGATCGTCCCAAGTGAAAATACTTTCTCGCCAGCAAAATCGATGAGGGGTCTGTGATAAGGCTCCAATTGAGATAGCTTTAGATTTAAACTATCGAAGCACGAGTAGAACATGATGTCTGCCGAGCTACCATTGTCGACCAGTACTCTTGAAATCATTACCTCCTTCATTCTCATTTTGATTACCAATGGGTCATCATGAGGATACAAAACTCCTGCGAGGTCGTTCTTTGAAAAACCGATGACCAATTTCTCCTTGTTCACCTTTCTCGGGCGATTTTCCTCAGCTAGATTTATCCGCTAAATGTACGAGCAAGCTTTAGCCTCACCGAGGTAAGCTTTTCTCTCTACAGTAAGGTCTCCTCCTCCTGTATCTCCACCTGCTATAACATTACAGTCAAATGACCCAAAGCGTATTGAAAATACCTCTCGTTCTGGCTGCCTTGGTCTCTTGGGAAGATCGGGGTCGTCTTCTGGATCAACTTCATGGTTTCTTTTCTTGTTCTCCTCTCCTCGACGAGGAGATCTAGACCTCTCTCTTGTTCGATCATTGTTTCTTCTTTCGTTTCCACGATCAACATACTTTGACAGCTTTCCTCGTCTGATGAGTGTTTCAATCTCATTCTGAAGAGCTATGCAATTCTTGGTCATATGGCCATGATCTTTATGAAACTCATAATACTTTACCTTATTCCTCTTGTCAGGGTCTGCCTTCATTTTCTCTGGACAGTTTAGTTTCTCGTTGTTCTTGATTTCTTCTAGAACATGGTTGATATCCTTCTTCAAAGGAGTATAATTATCATATTTCTTCATTACATCCCATACCGACCTAATTTTTGAATGTTTGTCATTACCATTGTTCTTATGCTCTTTCTTCTTAGCTTTATCACCTTCCACCTTGGTTTCTTTAGCATCCATATTCTTCTTTGCAGCCATAGCCTCGTCGGCATTCATAATCTTGGATGTTTTTCCCATAAGGTCCGACATGGTTTTAGGTGGATCTTTAGCTAAAGTGTAGTACAACTTGTTCGGCAGTAGTCCACTCATCAAGGCAGTAATAGCTGTCTTCTCCTCATAATCAACGACTTCAAGTTTCTCGTTATTAAAATGAGTTATATATCTCTGGTACTCTCACCAGCCTTTTGTCTAACACTTAACAAATGTGCTACTCGTTTAACTGGCTTTACCCCAAAGCAAAAATTTCCAATGAATAACTCGGCCAGTTGAAGAAAGGTTGAGATCTTACCCCGAGGAAGATTATTATACCATATTTGAGCAGATCCGGTAAGAGTTCCCGAGAATGCTCTGCATCTCATCTCATCTGGAACAGTATAGATGTCGGCTGCAGCTTGGTATTGTTCTATATGGAGGACAGGATCAGTCTTTCCATCATATTTGGGAGTCCCAACAGGTGCTTTGAATTTTGATGGTGTTGGAAAATATACAATAGCCTGGACAAAAGGTGTTCCTCGAACAAAGGTTCGTTGTAGAGGATTCTTTGCCTTAGACATTTCCCCTAATCTATCCTCCAGCCTTTGAATTGAGCCTTTCCATGCATCATTCCCTTCCTCGGGCCTGTTGGTTCGAGCAATTAATCGCGTTGAAGTGGCTTCATGAGATCTATCTTGACGAGCAGCTGGTCGCTCATGAGATCTATCTTGACGAGCAGCTGGTCATGACTGGGTAGATCCTTCCCTTAAATCTGATGGTCGTCGAAAACTCCTCGATACGACTTTAGGAGGACTTATATTCCTTCCAAGTCCTAATCGATCAAAAGGTGATACTTTGCTTAACCTCTATAGCGCACTAGTCCTTTTTGGAGAGAGAATGACACGTTGTTCAGTATCTGTGGCTCGCACTGATGAAGTTCGTCCAGGTTGATAAGAAAAATCTTCAGATTCTTCATTGCGATACGAATTGGTACGCCTAGTACGTGAGCATGGTGCACGGGTGTTTCTTTGAATACTCCGCAGTCCTGAATGGGTTGGTGCACTGCCATGGAGGATTTGGATGAATTGTCGCATTATTTCTTGCATGACGGTCTGGCCCTGGGCCAGATTTGTCATTATTCCAGCCAAATCTGGAATATTTGGTGGAGCAGATGGATTTGGAGGGGTTCCATTGTTTCGATTGCTGGATTCCGAAATATCAGCCATTTGTAATGGATTATTTTTGGTGAGAAAACGATATTACCAGTCGTTCCCACAGATGGAGCCAATCTGTTGATGTAAAAAAATTAGATCACTCTAATTATTCAATCACAGATAAATAAATGAGACAAAGAATTTTAAAGTGGTTCAGCCTTATAAGAATGGCCTACGTCCAATGTTGTTTTATTGCTGAGTGTTTTTGGGAATTCTCGATTACAAGTTCTATCAAGAAATTTCGGTCTGGATCCGGAGTCCCTTACAATGAGGATTGTACAATGTATTTATAGCCCTGAGGCTGTAAAGTGAAAGGGTAATACATTAAATGATGTACATATGAATGGGTAATACATTCAATGCTCCTTAAGCGTGTGCATCTGAATGATAATAATTTAATGAATAGTCAAACTATTAGTTATCCAGCTATAAATGCTTTGTTCGAGGTGCAGCTCGGACCGCCTGAGTTGCTCGGACCGCCTAAGCTTCTCGGTACTCAAGAGTTCCTCGGAGAGGTCTTTTTTCAAGAAGCGTGTGAGTTCCTCAGGGAAGCATTGTTCCTCGGGGAAATAGTCTTCCTCGTTGTAGTCTTGTTCCTCAGAGCGTGTGGGTTATTGCCATGTAGATTGCCACGTGTCTTCATTCAATTGGGCCATGTCAGCAGATTAAATTTGGTATCAACAATCAACAAGGGTCATCCTGATATGGTTGTATCCGAAATAGGCATCCATGAATGAGAGGATCTCCTGATCTATTATTAAATCCACCAAAGTGTCTATCCAAGGTAGAAGGTAAGAATATTTAGGGAATGCTTTACTGAGGTTAGTGAAATTAACAGACATTCGCCACATTTTGTTAGCTTTTGGTACACGTACCACATTATAGAGCCATTATGGGTATTTCACCTCTTTGATGAAGTTGGTCTCCAAGAGTTTTTCATCTTCTTACGAAGTAGTAATGTTCCTTTTCGGACCAAAGAACATATTCTTTTGACAGGCAGGCCTATGTTTTGGGTTTACGTTGAGGTGGTTGACCATGACCTTAGGTTCTACTCTGATCACGTTTGAATGGACCCAGGCTAACATATCTCTATTATCTTTTAGTAACTAGTTGAGATCCTCTTTGAAGGGCGAGCTCATGCTAACTCCCATATGTACCTCCTTGGTGGGATCCTCTGTATCAATACACACATTGATCAGAGCCTCTACTGGCTCACCTATTTTCTCATTTTCTTCATCTCATGGATCTAGGGTATGGACATCCATTAACTCTAAGTTAAGGCTCTCTAGCTAGAGGCAAGACCTCTACTGGGACTCTAGAGCCCCTTTGTGAACTTTTTGAGACCTTGGAGAGGTTTTGGGAGGTTTGTAGAAATTTTTATTCTCTTTTATAGAGGTGTTGTAGCATTCCCTGGCCTACTTCTAATCCCTAACAACTTCCCCCAGTCTTATGGGTGTGGGGAACCTCATTATCAACCTTCATGTTTGGTATGACAACATCTAAGTCATTGAGTGATGGTCTTCCCAAGTCCATACTGTAGGCCAAAGGGAGGTACACTACTATGAATTTGTTCCAAATGGTTGAGCAACAATCTTTAGAACTAATGGTGAGGGGTAGAGTGACATATCCAAGGGGATAGATATGTTCCCATTAAACTCAATCAAAGGAGTATTAATAGGCTGTATGTGCTCGGGGGAGAGGCACATGGCCTTGAAAGCATCTATGAACATGATATTAGTTGAGCTCCCAGTGTCAATTAAGACCCTCTTTATGGTCTCATTACCCATAATCGTTGTGATAACAAAGGTGTTGTCATGAGTTAGACATGAAAAAACACTATATGGTTGACTTACTTGAGTCTGTACCATATAGGAGTTCCAACTAGTTTGGATATGGTGACAAAAAAGGTTGGCTTTTTTTAACAATCTTCTCCATGGTTTGCAAGGCTTCATAAAAATTTCATCTTGTCCAAGAACATCATTTCTACCAACAAGGGAAGTACAATATTGCACTGAACACACTATAGGACACAAATCATGCATATAGGTGTATAAGTACGTGCACAAGTGTTTAAATATTTTTAGAATTTTTTAAAATTTTTAAAACATATTTCAAATATTTCAAATTATTTTTTTAACATTTAAAATAATGATTTTAAAGTATTGTGGGTTAAAATTTAATTAGTTTTATTCCTTAAAAACTTCCTAAGGTAGAATCCAAAATCGGCACAGACTTTTGGGGATGAAATTTGGATTATTGAAACATCTAAAACATGCGTTTATCGATCGACCATTTTGCTACACGTGTTGATTTGTGACCTCTCTCAATCCAGTGCATCTTTTACAACTGTTAGATTAAACCTCATCAATAATCTGCTTGTTATACTTGATGATCCCTGTGATGCTAGAATGGACTTATGAGGAAGTAAGATTGAACGGTTCATTTACAACCCTTAGATTTAGAAGTAAAATCGTCCAAGAAATCTCAGCCATTCAATTCCTTCAAACATCCAGATCCTTCTTCACCTAGTATAAATAAGACCTTAGGTTGAGGCATTTGAGAACTTTTGGTAGCTTGTCATTTTGAGAGAAAAAAGAGGGAAGGGAGAGTAGAGAGAGAAAAGATAAAGGTTAGATAGAGAGAAATAGAGAAAAATAGTATTCCAGAGTTAGAAATCTTTAGGTTTTCTCACAAAACCAAACACATAATTCATCGTTCTACTTACACTAGAAAATCTCCATTCTTGAGAGTTAGAAATATTTGGTTTTCATAAGGGTTTGGCGTTTGGATATTTTTGAAGAATCCCTTCAATCTTAATCTCTCTTAGGAACCAAGTCTGAGTGTAGATCTTATGTTTCTTCTTAGAAATTGTGATATTTACAAAGAGATAAATATCACTTAGTTTATTAGGGTTTTTGTTACCTTTTCTTTGTGGATATGTTCTTTATGTTTTCTATTATTTTAGATCCATTTTATTTTCAAGTTTTCTTGAAAAAGATACTTTTAAAATCACTAATATTTCAGATCTAAAGTTTTTGTTTTGAAAACTCAGTTTCACAGTTTGTGAAATTAGTTACGCATAAATAAGTGTTTTACAACATTTGATCTATTTTTCAGAAATATTTCTTTCAGATATGAGATATTACGTTTGATTAATAAGTCTGATTTTCAAAGAAAAATTGAAATATCTGCATATCATGTAGATTCTTTGTAATTCATTAGGATTTATTTGTATAAATCTCTTGATAGATGTGAGTAGAATCTTGCATGTAATTCACATCACAATCACTATACTTTCACACGAACACCTAGTCAAAGTGTGGTTCACTTGAGAGATTTTATATTGATTAAGCCATTGGGAACAAGGAGTAAGGGCTAAAGTAAGGAAACAACTGGGAAGATCCAAGTCAGAACATAAATACCATGGAGAGGAAATCTCGTGTAGGTATATTTCTTTTATTAGCTTAGGATCTTGAATGCATGTTTGGGTTCTTGTAATCTTTCATCTGTTGTTTGATTATAGTGGATTATTATTTTGTGGCATATAGATCACCATGGATGTTTTCCCTATTTTAAGATTCTGCTACGTTAAAAATATTGTGTCAAATTTGCTTGGATTGTTCTTAGTCCTTATATGGTGTGGTTTCTTATTAAAGAATTAGTATAGATTTTATTTTGAAAACCTAAGGTATTCTATCTACCAAATCTAACATCAAATGAATTTTTTTTACACATCTTGTGTAGTGTTTTAAAAGGAGTTTCATCCAATGTGTTTATTTTTCGGAGTTTACTTAAAATTTAACTTTTGTTAAAGATCTAGTAAACAGTTTTTCAAGACAAACCCTTTTGAGGTATATTTCCAGAAAAACCATTATTGGAACTCCATTTGGGAGTTGAGTTGGAAGGGAAACACCATTAACATTTAGTCCTTCATGTTGTATGCTTCCAAGATAGGCTTTCCTAGTCGTGGAAGAATGTCCACCACTGACAAAACCTCCAGAGATATTATTCACATTGATTAAAGGAACATCATCTATTTTTTGTTATACTGATCTTTACTTTCATCATTATCCACATACTCTTTGAGGTAACCCCTCTTAATCACCTAGTCGATGGAATTTTTAAGCCTCATGCAATCATGTCCACGGTCCCTATGTAATCTATAATACTTGGATTAGTCCATTCGATCATCTATGGCCCACATAGGCTTGGGTCCAAGTAGGATATCTCGAGTTCTTATAGTTAAGAACGCTTTTTTATGGTGGATTTGAGTAGAGTGAAATGTTTGGATTTTATAGGTCCATTCTTTTTACCGCCAATCTTCCTATTCTTACCCTCATCTACCTCAGAAGATTCCTCAAGGTGGGCAAATACATCCCTCCTTTTTGCTTGTTAGGGGGAGGCTATAGTAAACCTCGTTGTGATTAAGTCCTCAGCATTCCTATACTTCAGAGCTCTCTCGAGTAACTCGGTTATGGACTTAGGGGCTTCTTGCTAATAGATCATATTAAGTCCTCTAAGGTGATCTTGAGATGAAATCCACTACAAAGATAGTGCCATTCAAATCCTCAACATGGAGAGCCTCTTGGTTGAATCTCTTAACATATTCTCTAAGAGTTTAATTGGTCTTTTGTCTAAACTAGAGGAATGAGTTGACATATTTTCTCATCTTTTGGGCCCCTATAAAATGGATGACAAAGGATATTGCAAACTCAGTAAAGTTCCCAGTGGTTTTTGGCTTGATCTTGGCAAACTAGTACCTTGTTGTCCCTCTTAGATTAATGGGAAAAGCTCAGTGCAAGACCTTGTCCAGGTTATTCTAGAGTAGCATGTGTGATTTATCCATCTACATATGGTCTATAGGGTCTTTAGATACATCAAATGGTTCACTATTTATCATTTACCACTTTTGGGAAGAGCATAATGTTTAAACTCATTAGATAATGAAGATAACATCTTTTAGAGAGCTATGTCAAAGGTGTTAGAAGTTTGCATCTTTTACTAGTGATGAAATTCCCCAACCAATCATGAATCCTTTTGACATCATTGTAAAACTACCTAGGGACTAATCTATGGGGATTGACAACCTATCCTAGATGGGGATACTAGTCATTGATCGTTGTGGGTCCGTAGGCACACCCTCCAGATCATTTCTCCCTCCAACTATGGCTATCGATTTTATCAGATTCCTTTATGTTCTTATCCCGATGGTTCTTCCACCATAGGTGGTAAAGTAAGTCTTCTAAGAATGTCAGCTAGTTCCTCTTGAGGCTCCTTTGATTGGGCTTCCATGTTATTAACAGTATGAGCCAACATGGTGTCGTCGGGATTTTAAATGGAAGTTTGTATATGAAGTAAATAGAACGTGTCATTCCCGCAGAAAAAAACAAACTTGTGGATATTGAAATCATGAGTGACTTCACACCAAATAGGTGCTCCCCTAAAAACCTCAGACAGGTTAAAGGGAGATGTTTCAAAGTATAAGAAAAATATGTAAATTGGTTTCGGACCTTAATTGAGGATCCTATGTCTACTATCAAAAGGTGTTTCATTATCTATTAGATCATAAAATAGTTATTATAATATTAGAAACATCTTGGGCTTTGTCCAAGAGAGTATGGGATTCCGACGGTCTTTATCACTAATCCAAACACCCTAGGAAGTAACTGATGGAATCTAAGGGTACCAAAGTAGTACAAGATGCAAAATAGATGAAAATGATCCAAGTTATATTTTAATACTCACAATAGTCGGTTGAGATTGTATTGAACAATGATAAAATAATTGTATGATTTAAATATCTATGTTCTATTGGTTTATGAAGATTTGAAAATATCCTCAACCATTCTCCATCTTCTTATATGTATGCATTCTCTTGGAGTGATAATTAGTGGACTGTCACAACATGACTATACTGTCTCTGAGGTATAATGACATCATCTAGGAGGTGAAGTGTGGGTAAAAGGTTTTGCAGGTGGTGTAAGGTAGTTTTTGGTTTCATTTAATACAGATGAAAGCCATCAATTCATGTGGAGATGAGTGGTAGCGGTAAGTGGAACAGTGTTGTAATTTTCACATACCCACCAGCCTAGCTGCAGGAGTTTAGCTAGACGTCTAGGAGCTCTGGAATCTTTAGTGGCTTGCTATAGGATTTTTTTTTGGTATGTTGCAATGATATTACTATGGGATAAGGTCTAGATGACCTCTTTATGCAATTTATGTTCAGACGCATGGAGAGACACTAGTGTTGTGGTCTCTGAACTTGGTTACAAATATATGTTGGAATAACTGATTATTCTAGCATAGTGAAGAGGTGGCTGAGGCATGTGATACTATTGTGATATTTTCTTAAAGGCAGTGGAGGTCTTAGGTACTTAGTACTGGTCTGGTAGAGGTCAGGGTTTGACCTTAAGAACTATATTCTGGAATGCGAGAAGTTTGGGGGGGGGGGGGGGGTCTAAGAAGCCTTGGAATACTGATGGTTGCATATTGTATCATCATTTATATTACCGATTATGTGTACGAAGACACCAACATGAATAATTTAATTCATTACTCAAGGGTTCTTTAATAAATATAAGTAGAAAACTTATGAATTATGTATTCATATTATGGAATGTTTACTAGTCACCATAGTGATCCAACTAGAATTGCGGTGAATATTAAATGTAAATATAACTACGGTAGTAGTAATTCAAGCTGATTATAATTATAAAGATATTTTTGGGGTACATTGAGTTTATTTATTCAAGAAAGATTATTACTTACATGGAATTAATTTTGAATGATTAAATTAACATCAAGTGTCACATATATTATTTTTACTGTGTGGAAATAAGCTATTAAAAAATATCGTGTACATCTAATGAAATAGTACTGTACCCACTAAAGTAATCAACAAGCATCATATAATTGATATTTTATGGTCACTACTAAAGCAAAACCACGTTATGCACTCTATGTATTGTAAAGTTATTAATGTATGTGTTGTTAAGTTAAAAGAATAATGTATTGAGATATTTTTCTCAATTTTTGTCCTTTTATCATATTTTATTTTGTTTCTCTAAAATCGCATGTTTGATCTGTTTTATTGCTCTCGAGACTAGATTCTCAAAATTAAATAAGGAGTTAAGTTTCAATTGATCGAGTTAGATATTTGTATGGATATTTTAATTGAATAACCCACTATTAATGATAAAATTTGTGGGTTATACTCCATATAAAGATTGAAAGAGATTAAAGAAAATGAATATTATACTGATGCACATGATTATTTTACACTCAAACTAATATGCTAAGAGACTAAATGTAAATATGAACTATCTTTTTCATATAAATAGATTCCAACTATGTATCATATATGAGCATGTTAAGGTGAATGCATATTTCAAAAATAATTTCAATGAGTTTAATTCTTGTATGTTTAAGTTAAACTTAGGGTTCTACGAAGAAATATTTAAATTCGATGCTAGGATTCTTTACAAAATAAACTAGAATTGAAAATAAGATTCTTTTCCTTATTTTCTTAGTAATCAAGTCACCATTTTTTCATAATCCCTCAATGATTTCAATATTCTAGACAAATATTTATCGGGACTTTATCATGAGGGATTTTAGTTTAAGTGGTTAAATTATATTTTAGTGTAAATATGAATACCCTTTTCATTGGCCATGGGAACCTTTTGATGTTTTTTTTTTATAACATAAGGTTTGACATACCTTTTGATTTTTCATCATAATTGTAGTCTTGTTGATGAAGCTCTTTAACTTTGTACAAAAATTAAATTGATACTCCCTTTAGTAATTTTAGTGGAAAAGGTTGTGAAAATATATGTTATAATTTTAATAGTTGAGTTTTACAATTAAGGTGTTACAATGTCTTATCTCAAGATGACTTACGTGGCCCAAGTAGGAGTTTGTGAGAAAATTCCCATAAATTGGAACTACATAGATCATAAAATAGGGGTGATACACATAGTTATCGCGTTAAAGAAAACCAAAAATGTCAGATTTCTTATGAATGGTGAAATCAGTGGGAATAGAATACCCGAAATTCAGTTTTGAAGGAAGGTATGGAACTATATCATTACCCATCGTTAATTTGAATAATAGTTCTTTTAATCGTTAGATTATTTAACAATAATGAACAAATAAATTTCAACCACTAGATAATGGTATTGTCACCATGAGACAAATGTAGAGAAAATCATAAGGAATAGTATAAAAAAGATTCTAAAATGAGTATACTATCTGGAATAATTATGTGGTGTATCTACAAAAATATGAATTTGGCAGAGGAATAAGTAACAATCCATTTTGATTTCAGAAGTCATAAGTAGAAACAAAACTAATGGACTATAATTAAGTTTATGATCTCATTGAATTACCTAATTAATATATGAGATCCGATATGAATGGATCATTCATACCAAACTCAACTCTAATAGTTATCAAACAATATAAAGCTAAATTTGTAGAAAACAATTCCACCACGAATGAGAAAAAAGTTATAAATGAACCTTCTCAGCTATATCTAAAGATCTGAAATTATTATGGGATTAGTAATTTATTTTGATTGAGAGTTAAATGTAGATGATGTGAAATATACTTTTCTTATGGAGGTTTATTAAACAACAGGTATATGTTTTAGAGATCATTGTATAAACATAAGTAATCTTTCCACGTACAGTTTTTTAATAAACAGTATTGTTATGTTTTTAATCATTATATATTTGTATACACATTAAGATCAGTGGGAGTAAGTATATGTATTCAATTTCGCTATATACAAGAAATGAATTAAATATTTTATATGATTTTAAGAGTAAGATGTATGAAGTAATGAGATACTTACAACATTATATGGTTGGACATAGGATTATTATTCATTTAAAGATAGTCGGTTATTATGGCTCAGATTTTCTAGATATATTCATAGTATGAAGTCAACTCTTGATTAAATATGTTTGTTTTGACTTCATGTCCAATAATGTGAAAGAGTTCAAAATAATTCATTATCTATTATGAAAATTGATTTTGTAGCATTATTTGAGGCTAGAACTTATGGATTATGGACGTGTAACTTCATTTCAAGACTTAAAGTTGCTAATAGTATTAACAAGACTCGAAAATATTATAATAATGTCACTGAAATCTTCTTTATGAAAATGTGTCAACTGAACGCATTAGTATAACTATTAATATAACAAATCCACTCATAAATGGGCTATAATAAAATATATTAATAAATCAAGATTTATATATGGGTTTTAAGTTCAACAAATGAAATATTAATGTTATGGATTTATAGTCTATATTTGTTTGACTCAACATTATGATATAAATAAAGTATTTCTAAATTTCATATTTTTTCTCTTATTTTATACATGCGTGTGAAGGAATGAATGTGACATAAATAGTCTTTTTATAAAAGATATTATGGTACCATTATTGACAATCCAGATTATAGGCCTCATTGAATATGACATTAGTGGCGTAGTACGTGTGAAAAACCATGCTCTTGAATTAGTGTGGAATCGTCATGACTCACATTCATGGACTATTTAATTTAGGTAAAAATTGATGATAATTATTCTAAATTTTATTGCACGCAATATGTTCCTTGAATCAAATCATAAAGTGAAATAATTATTTGGACTAAGTGAAGACTATAGGATTTATTTATTATATTATTTTACTTTGAAATTCTGTTAAATTCAGAATTAAGTATTTATTTAAATATTATTTTCCTACTTAATGTGGTCCACAAAAGGATTTTATTTGATAAGGATTATTTTGGATAATTCATCTATATATAAACTATTAAGTGTAAGGATGGCGGGTTAATTTACTATTTAAAGTCTATTGTTATGGATAGTAGAATTCGAGTCTAACTAGAAAATCGAGTCCTCCCTCTACTATATATAATAGACTATCTTTAATCAGTAATCAACTCATAATGCATCACACAAAAGTTATATGAAAACAGGTATAAATCCAAATATTCTAATATTATTATTGTTCTTTCAAAGTGATTGTTGATGTAAAAAATTAGATTATATCTAATTATTTAATCACAGATAAAATAAAATGAGACAAAGAAATTTTAAAGTGGTTCAGCCTTAAAAGAATGGCCTATGTCCACTGTTTTTGTTATTGCTGACTGTTTGGAAATTCTCGATTACAAGTTTTCTCAAGAAATTTTGGTCCCCCTACAATGAGGATAATACAATGTATTTATAGCCCTAAGGCTGTAATGTGAAAGGGTAATACATTCAATGCCCCTTAAGCGTATACATCTGTATGATAATAATATGCATTTAATGCGGAGTCAATCTGTTGGTTATCCTGTTATTAATGCTTTGTTCGAGGTGCAGCTCGGACCGCCTAAGCTGCTCGGACCGCCTAAGTTCCTCGGTACTCAAAAGTTCCTCGTAGAGTTCTTATTTGTCGGAGCGTCTGAGTTGATCGGGGAAGCACAGTTCCTCGTTGCAGTATGGTTCCTCGGAGTCAAGGTGTTGTTCGGAAGTGTTTGTTATTGCCACGCAGATTGCCACGGGTTTTCACTCGATTGAGCCATGTCAGCAGACTAAATTTGGTATCAACAGAAGCCCCCAATGTTTCATAGTTCGAAATTTGAGGAGTGTGGAACATTCTTTCTCGAAATATGGCGGTTTTAAATGGTTATCCTGAAATTTAGGAGTATTTTCTTTTGTATTTATTTCTCCTTCCAAATTCGTAGAATCGGCCCTTTTTGAATTTTTCTAACCGCTTCGATTCCCGTGCCCTTTTTGTCTTTTTAGCCACCGGTAATGTAACCGTCTCTTTTTGTAATCATTACTTTTACCCTTTCCCAAGGCAAAGTATTTAAACATTGCAGAAAATCCCATCGTCTTCTACTTTTTCAAATTTGTCTCTTTGAGTTTTCCATCGTCTCTCTCTCCTGTGCGTTCATCTCTTTCATCATTTGTTGTCAACAGACTCATCCCTATCCTGTAAGATTTTCTTCTTTCTCTTTGATTTCCTTCTTTCATCATGGTTTATCCTGTAGAATCGATTGATAAGTTTCGCTCTGATTTCTGTATTCCCTCATGGGTTATTTTGGAAGAGCTTTCTAAGCTTTCAGATTATTTTCGTTTGACTGAGGGACATTGGTTCCCCAGTCCCTTTGTCGCCGAGTGTGGCTTTTCTTTTCCCCCAAACCCTCTATTTCTGGAATTCTGTCAATAATTTGACGTGGTTCCTGCAAGAATAGCCCCCAATACGTGGAGAATAGTTAACGGTGTTTATAGATTAAATCGAATTCATAGAACTCGTATAGGAATTCCTGAAATTATGTTTTGTTATAGATGGGTTGTGGGCGATAATACTTTTTATTTAAAAACTAGATTTTTAAATAGAGCTTTAGTGGTCAATCCCCCAGATGCCAATAGGGACTACATTGAGCACGGGGTTGTTATGAAAAATTGGCAACACCCTCCATTAACTGGAGATGATGTTTACCAGGGTCCCAGATGTCCTTCCTATGGTAATGGGATAGGTTGTTTTTATTTTATTTTTAAAATTATGCTTACTTTGTCTTTGATAAAATGTGCCACTGATATTTTAATTTTGATTTATTTACAGTTGACAGCAAAAGAAAATCTCCAAAAGAGGCAGACGTTAACATAAGGCATTTAAAACTTATCTGGAGTTTGCATCAGACTGTTGTCGATGAGCATATTAGGTCAGCTTCATATTTGCAGCAGTACAAGAGTTACACCTCCTCTTTTACTGCTCGTCTAGTGATAAGCGATACAGAACCAATACCAGCCTCCACAAGTTCTTCACCTGAGTCACATATTCCTTTGAGTGAAAGGATGAAGAAAAGAAGACCTCCTACCCTTTTTGAGAAATCTGCCTCTGGTGCTGGAGAGGCAAAGAGAAGTAAGCTTGATGTCCCATGAGAGGGGACAAAGAAAATTGATGCACCTCCTTCGGCTAATCCTATGAAGGTTATCGAGAAGCCCCTAGTGGCCCCGAGCAAGGCTGCTACTCCAAGCGAGGTGATTGCCATTTCTTCGACTAAGACTGCATCGTTAGTCGAGAAAGTTGATGCTCCTCTGAGGAGGCTGAAGAAAAGCTCCTCTATAAATTTCACTGAATCCATCTCTCAGCTCTCGATTAGTGGTGTTCCCACTTTTGTTCCCCCGAGCTCTGCTATGAACTCGGTAAAGACTTGGATCATTCCCGAGATCCAAGGTATTGAAGAAAACCTTTCTCGGGACACGGTTACCACATTAGCAGCTCGTCATATTTCTTCTGTAAGTCCTATAGTCTTAAATTTTCATTCTTTCCTTTTTGTATCTGTGCACTGACTTGCTTTCGTTTTCTTTTCACAGTTGGTGAGCTATTTTAATACAATTCTGAAGAAAGATGAAGCTATTAAAGTTTCAAGCTCCTCGTCTGGTGTAGAGGAAGCTTTGGTGGGCCTGGCGCAGTCTCTGAAAGATTCTCGTCAGAAATATGATGATGATAAGTCAATTTGGGAAAAAAGGCTTACTTCGACTGAGCAGGAGAAGGCTCAGGTTATTGAGGTCTCCAAGGGGTTGGAGAAAAAAATAAATGATTTGGAGAAGAAGAATAAAGAGCTCGAAGGGAAGCTCAAAAATGCCGGGGAGCTTGAAAATAAGCTCAAGACTGCTGAGGAGGAGTTGGGTCAACTTCGGGAAGTAAGTCGTCAGAAGGAGGAAGTTGAGAATAAATTGAAGGTTGCTGACAATCTTCTTTCCGAGAAGCTTTCCTCGGAGAAGAAAAAAAGGAAATTGGCTGTCAAAAAATCCTTCAGCACCGACTGGGATAAAGGGTGGAATAAAGGTTTGGCTTCCATGATGTCGCAAGTGGAATATGGATGCCTCAAATACTTTAAAGATGGATGTGTCGCTGCTCTGCAAGAAATAAAAGTTGATGAAAATTCTGAACTATTTCAGCGACATATCCCGGGCCCCCTCCAACTCCTGAAGACGAAGAAGAGGACGAAGCTGCCTCTGAGGAATCTTCCATGGTGATGGGAGATCAAATTTCTCATCCCCCAGCTATCCATCCCACTGGAGAGGAACTTCATCTACCCCCTTACTTCATCCGAGCAACCTTCATCACTTCCCGAGCAACCCTCTGTTCCATCCGAGCAACCTACCTCCTCGTCCCAGCCTCCCGAGAAAGTTTTGGGAGACAAGAAAAAGGTGTAGAGTTGTTCGGATTTCTCTCTATTGTATTTTTCTTTGTCAAATGTAATTCTAAACTTTGTACTTCTCCTTTATGATGTAATAAAATTTGAACTTTTGCTTATGCATACTGTTGATTCTCTTCTTCATGCTCTGTTTGTACTCTTATTGATTATTGCTTTTTCTTCCTTTACTAGTTTCTGGACAGGATGGAATTATTATCTGCTCATGATACAAAACTATTAAGGCAATGCAATGAGTATTTCAAAGCCGGTCATACAGACATGAGTGCAGCTCAAATCACTAACATCCTCGGCCAAGGTGCTTGAGAGAAAGCAATTGAAGCCTATCAGTATTTGAAGTGCCTACTCGACCGTGCAGTGGCTAACAACGTAGCATACTATGATATGATTGAGGATCTCCAAGGCACTCTTGAAGAACTTCAGCAACAATATAAGGAATCTACTGCCCTTTTGCATGAGGGGTACGAGAAGAAGTATCAGTAAATCAGTGCTGATAAGGGATACGATAAACGGTTTGCTGCTTACGATGTGAGGGAGATAACTTTGAAGGCTGAGGTCGAAGAGCACAGACAGATAGCTGAGTTGTTAGAGAAAGAAAATAATAACCTGCAAAGAGAGGTGTCTCAGTTGAAGTCTGCAGCTTCCACCTCAAACGCTTTGATCCCAGTGACCGACGAGGGATTCTCTTTCTTGGAGGTCAAAAATGCCAACCTGAGGGATGAATTAGAAACCTTGAAAAGGTCTAGCCCTTCTACATCTACTCGGGGATGAGCAAGAGCTCCTCGGGGATGAGCAAGAGCTTCTCGGATTTCTATCGAGAAACAGAGAACTTAATCTGTTCTAGAGAACCAGGCCTTCCAACTGATGGCAAAGAACCAGGCATTGGCTGAGATGTCTAAGAAGATCAGGGGTCTGGACGAGCAGCTTTCTGCGCAGAAATCTGTCTTGGAGAATAAAGCACTGTTTATAAAAAATCTCCACGAGCAACTGGAAAGATTGACGTAATAATTCCACAAGCAGTCCAGAGAATTCTGGATGGCTGGCTACAACGAGGCTCTCTACCATTTGGATGATCGTATCCAAAATGCAAATAATGAGGGTTACAAACAGGGATGGTTGAATGCCTTAGGTGTGCTATAACTGGAACGGGGTCATTATCTGTGGGATTACCATAATCCTGGGCTGCTCGACCTACCAGTGCCACCATTCAAGCTTGATATGAGTTGGATCCCTGCTTGGTCCATCCCTCGGGTCTGATTTCCAAATACCTTGGCGATTATAATCTCCATTCCAATGTTGAGATATCTCGTCCCGAGCACCTACTAGATCGACCATCTGTGATGAATATCAGGATGCTTAAAGATCTTAACTTCATAAACTCCCCTCATGCTTCAAATGATCCACCTGCTGGCGAGGAACCTGTTTCAAAAGCAGAGGGAAATAAACCAATAGAATAGGAATCTTGATGTAATAAATTTGTATTTCATTCTTGATGTATTTTGTTCTACATTTAATGAAATAATTTTATTTACAAATCTTGACTTCCATTGTCTTGTAATTATAAAACACTTTACATCTATGCATGTATATTTGTTAAAAAGATAACAACATTGTGTTATTTGTCGATCAACTTAGTAGTAATTAAAAAGTTACGAGTATCAAAAATTTTGCTCGATCACTTTCTCGTATTCATAAAATGTTTCTGACCAACCAAGGTCGGTAAATTTTCCTTTTCGACCAACTACAGTTAGTGGATTTTTATTCCCGATCAACCATAGTTAGTGGATTTTTTCTTAACGAGCAACTTTGGCACTTTTTGGAATAGTTTTACTTCCTAACCAACCTTAGTTGGCATTTTTAGGAATAGTTTTACTTCCCGACCAACCTTATTGGCGTTTTCGGGAATAGATTTACTTCCTAACCAACCTTAGTTGGCATTTTTAGGAATATATTTAATTCCCGACCAACCTTAGTTGGCGTTTTCGGGAATATATTTACTTCCTAACCAACCTTAGTTGGCATTTTTAAGAATATATTTACTTCCTAACCAACCAAGTTGGCATTTTTAGGAATAGATTTGAGTAGCCCGAGTTTTACTGAGTAGTGTGTAGCACTAGTATTCCGCAAAAAAATTTCAATAAAAGGAAAGAACTAGGCAGATGATTGTCACTTTATTCATACTGATGAAACTGCATTACATGAGAGTTTACATTACTGATAATATTTGCGCAGGTGTTCCGCATTCCATGCATTCTTAAACTCCTCCCCCTCTAAAGTTTCTATTTTGTATGTCCCTGGTCGAACAACTTCCTTAACTTGGTAGGGTCCATGCCAGTTTGCTTCCAGCTTATTGTGCTTTTGAATCACCTTCTTTAGCACATAGTCTCCTTCTTTTAAGTCTCACTTCTTCACTCTCTTGTTGTAGAACAAAGTTGTTCGTTGCTGGTAAGCAGCATTTCTAATGGCTGCTTCTTCCCTAACCTCCTCGAGCATGTCCAAGTCTAACCTTCTCATTAAATCGCTGACAAGGGAATTGAAATTCAGTATTCTATGTGTTGGGAGACCCAATTCGGCGGGTATAACAACTTCACTTCCAAATGCTAGCATATATGGAGATTCCCCTGTTGCTTCTCGGGGAGTAGTTCGATAAGCCCATAGCACTGATTGTAGCTTGTTGATCCAGTTTGCTTTTGCGTCATTCAGTCTTTTTTTCAAACCATTCAGCAGCGTTCTGTTTGTCACTTTAGTTTGTCCATTTCTTTGAGGATGGCCTGGTGCCGAATGGATCTTCAAGATATTTGACTAATGACAATAAGCAGCAAACTCCTCGTTGTCAAATTGTGTTCCATGGTCTGTGATGAAGGCATAAGGAAGACCATATCGACAAATTATGTTCTTCCAAATAAATTAGTACACCTTGTCGTACGTCATATCAATGAGAGGCTCAGCCTCAACCCATTTAGTAAAATAATCCACAGCGACCACGAGATACTTAAATCTTCCCCTTGTCGTCGACAGTGGCCCGACCAAATCTATTCCCCATATGGCAAATGGACAAGGGGAAGTAATGGGTGTCAATAATGCTTGGGGAGTTCTTCGGATGGAGGAGAAGCGCTGCCACTTGTCACATTTTTTGGCATAGGCTATACAATCAGCTCTCATCATTGGCCAATAGTATCCTTGAGTCATCATTCTTTGCAAAAGTGTCCGAACTGCTACATGGGCTCCACAGGACCCTTCATGGACCTCTTCAATCAAATCTTTCACCTCGGTGGGATGCACACATCTTTGCAAACCGGCTATAATTCCTCGTCTGTATAGAATACCATTAGTCAGTACATAACGAGTAGCCTTAAACTTCAGTTTCTTGGTTGCAAGTTTGTCAGTTGGTAATTCCCCTTTCTTAATATATGCCCTGATGGGATCCATCCACGATGACCCTAAATCGAGGGTATTAAAGTTTATCGTCAGATCTTCATCTATACTCCGACCAGCTAAAACTTCAATTGGAATTGTTCTTTATAGCTCGGTACGAGTAGCTGATGCTAATCGAGCTAAGACGTCTGCTCTTGCATTCTCCATTCTTGGTATTCTGACCAGCTGAATAGCAGCAAATTCCGACACCAATTCCTTTGCCTTTCCATGATATCTGATCATTAATTCTCCTTTGCTGCATATACTCCCATAATTTGATTTATGACCAATTGTGAGTCACTGAAAACAATAACTTGTTCTGCCCCCATGGTTTTTGCCAAATTAAGAACTGCAATCATGGCTTCATATTCATCCTCATTATTCGAAGCTTTAAATTGGAAACGTAGGGCATATTCCATGTCGACCTCATCCGGACTGTTCAAAACTATCCCTGCGCCACATCCTGTAGTGTAGGATGAACCATCCACATACAGACTCCATATAGGTAGCTCGTCTTCAAATTTCTGAACTGACAGAGTTCCTCGGTGGAAAATTTGTTGCTTCCTTTCACCATCTCCTGATATTTCTTGTTGTTCGTCGATAATCTTTTCTTGCCCTTTTACCAACCTAAGCTGGTCTGGGCTTGAATTTGATGACTCTGTAACATCTACAGGTTGATCAGTGAGCAACTTTTGCTCCTCGGGGGTATCAGGATAGGTGAACTCTGCTATAAAATCTGCTACCCCTTGCCCTTTTAGCGATGATCTGGGTTCATAAACTATATCATATTCACCAAGGTCTATGGCCCAGCACATCAATCTTCCTAATTTTTCTGATTTATGAAGGGCTTGCCTTAATGGCATATCAGTATATACTACTATAGTATGAGCCTAGAAGTATGGCTTCAATCTTCTACTTGCCTCGATCAATGCTAGTGCCAATTTTTCCAGCCTTGGATATCTGATCTCTGCTCCTTGGAATGCCTTAATTGTGTAGTAGATTGGTTTTTGTACTCCATTCTCCATTTTTATCAATGCCGAACTAACTGCATCCTCGGACACTGCCAGATACAAGTATAATTTTTCTCCCATCACTGTCCTGGATAACAGTGGAGGTGCTCCCAAATATTTCTTCAAGTCTTAGGAAGCCTTCTCACATTCATCATTCCACTCAAAAGTCTTTCAGAGCATCTTGAAGAATGGGAGACATCGATCAGTTGCTTGCGATATAAATCTGTTGAGTGTTGCTACTCGTCCTGTAAGACTTTGCACCTCTTTCTTCATCGTTGGGTATTGCAACCCTAACAGAGCTTTGATCTTTTCAGGGTTAGCTTCAATGCCTCGCTGATTGAAAATGTACCCGAGAAACATGCCTTCTCGTACTCCAAATATGCACTTGGTCGGGTTCAACTTCATTTGATATTTATCCAACTGATCAAAGGTTTGGCCTAAGTCGAGTAGATGATTGGCAGCTTTCTTGCTCTTTGTCAGCATATCGTCAACATAGACTTCCATATTGCAACTGGTTTGTTCTGCAAACATTTTGTTCATCAGCCGCTGATATGTTGCACCTGCATTTTTTAAACCAAAAGGCATAACATTATAACAATAAGTTCCCCTAGGGGTAATGAAAGAAGTACTCTCCCTGTCATCAGGTTTCATTTTAATCTGATTGAAACCAAAATAATCATCCATGAAGCTCAGTAGCTCGTGTCTCGAGGTAGCATCCACTAGTTGATCAATTCAGGGCAGCGAAAAGTGATCCTTTGGGCATGCTTTGTTGAGGTCAGTGAAGTCTACACACATCCTCCATTTGTTGTTCTTCTTTTTCACCATCACCACATTTTCTAACCAGTCTGGATATTTAACATCTTCAATAAAGAAAGCTTTCTGGAGCTTCTCGACTTCCTCCTGTATAGCTTGATTCTTCTCGAGACTGAATACTCTTCTTCTCTGCTTCACAGGCTTGATCTCCTTATTCACATTGAGTTCGTGACATAAGAAATTTGGGTCTATCCCAGGCATATCTTCATGACTCCACGCAAAAGTTTTCTTTCTTCTTCTTAGGAAAGTTATCAATTCCTATTTTAGTGAGGCTTCCAACGACGAACCTACTTGAGTAGTTCGTTCAGGGTGCTCGTCGTCCAAAATGATGTTTTCAGTAGCTTCCACCACTTGACCCTTCACGAGTTGCGACTCATCTCTAGGATCCAATGTTTTAATTTCTGCACCTTCATCCACTTGATAGGTAGTAGTCCTTTTCCTTGATTCCTCCAGTTCCTCTTGCTCGGAGGATGAATAATAGCATTCCCGTGCTACTTTCTGATCACCTTTTACAACTCCTACTCCAAAATTTATTGGAAATTTTAGGCATTGATGTACCGTAGTTGGTACAGCCTCAAACTTCGTCAATCCTACTCTTCCCATGATGATATTGTATGCTGATTGAACATTCTTATCCATCACGAAGAAGCGTATTCTTTATGTTCGACAAGCAGGCCATGTACCAATGAATATACTCAACTTGATCGTCCCAAGTGGAAAAACTTTCTCACCAGAAAAACTCAGGAGGGGTCTGTGATAAGGCTCCAGTTGAGATAGTTTTAGATTTAAACTGTCGAAGCACGAGTAGATCATGATGTCTGCCGAGCTACCATTATCTACCAGTACTCTTAAAATCATCACTTCCTTCATTCTTATTTTGATCACCAATGGGTCATCATGAGGATATAGAACACCTGCGAGGTCGTTCTTTGAGAAACCAATGACCAATTTCTCTTTGTTTACTTTTCTAGGGCGATCCTCCTCTGCTAGATTTATTCGTTGAATGTATGAGCAGGCTTGAGCCTCACAGAGGTAAGCTTTTCTCTCTGCAGTAAGGTCTCCTCCTCCTGCATCTCCACCTGTAATAACATTACAATCAAATGTCCCAAAGCTTATTGAAAATACCTCACGTTCTGGCTGCCTTGGTCTCTTGGGAAGATCGGGGTCATCTTCTGGATCAACTTCATGGTCTCTTTTCTTGTTCTCCTCTGCTCGACGAGGAGATCTAGACCCCTCCCTTATTCGATCGTTATTTCTTCTTTCATTCCTTCGATCAACATACTTTTCCAGTTTTCCTCGTCTGATGAGTGTTTCAATCTCATTCTGAAGAGCTATGCAATTTTGGTCATATGGCCATGATCTTTGTGAAACTCGTAATATTTTTGCCTTATTTCTCCTGTCAGGGTCTGCCTTCATTTTCTCTGGCCAGTTTAATTCGTCGTTCTTCTTAATTTCTTCTAGAACATGGTTGATGTCTTTCTTTAAAGGAATATAATTATCAAATTTCTTAAATACTTCCCGTGACGACCTTGTTTTTGAGTGTTTGTCACTACCATTGTTCTTATGTTCTTTCTTCTTAGCTTTATCACCTTCCACCTTGGTTTCTTTGGCATCCATATTCTTCTTCGCAGTCATAGCCTCCTCGACATTCATAATCTTGGCCGCTTTTCCTATCGGATTTGACATGATTCTAGGTGGATCTTTGGCCAAAGTGTAGTACAACTTATTGGGCAGTAGTCCACTCATCAAGGCGATAATCGATGTCTTTTCCTCATAATCAATGACTTCGAGTTTCTCGTTATTAAAACGAGTTATATAATCTCTAGTACTTTCACCAGCTTTTTGTCTAACACTTAATAAATGCGCTACTCGTTTAACTGGCTTTGCCCCAAAACAGAAATTCTCAATGAATAACTCGGCCATTTAAAAAAAGTTGAGATCTTACCCCGAGGAAGATTATTATACCATATTTGAGCAGATCCGGTAAGAGTTCTCGAGAATGCTCTGCATCTCATCTCATCTGGAATAGCATAGATGTCGGCTGCAGCTTGGTATTATTCTATATGAAGGACAGGGTCGATCTTTCCATCATATTTGGGGGTCACAACAGGTGCTTTGAACTTTGATGGTGTTGGAAAATCTACAATGGCCTGGACAAAAGGTGTTCCTTGAACAAAAGTTCGTTGTAGAGGGTTCTTGGCTTTAGCCATTTCCCCTAATCTATCCTCCAGCCTCTGAATAGAGCCTTTCCACGCATCGTTTCCTTCCTCGGGCCTGTTGGTTCGAGCAAATGATCACATTGATGTGGCTTCCTTGGATCTATCTTGACGAGCAGGTGGTCGCGACTGGGCAGATCTTTCCCTTAAGTCTAATGGTCGTCGAAAACTCCTCGATGCGGTTCTAGGAGAACTTTTGCTCCTCCTAGGACCTAATTGATCAAAAGGAGATACTCTGATTAATCTTTCTAGCGCACTAGTCCTTTCTAGAGAGAGAGAGTGATACGTTGTTCAGTATCTGTGGCTCGTACCGACGAAGTTCGTCCAGGTTGATAAGAAAAATCCTCAGACTCCTCAGTACGATATGAATCGGTACGCCTAGTACGCGAAGAAGGTAAACGGGTATTTCGTTGAATACTTCGCGGTCCTGAATGGTTTGGTGCACCGCCATAGAGGGTTTGTATGAGTTGTCGCATAGTTTCTTGCATGACTGTCTGGCCCTGGGCCAGATTTGTCATTATTCCAGCCAGATCTGGAATATTGGGCAGAGCAGATGGATTTGGAGGGCTTCCAGCGTTTCGATTGCTGGGTTCTGGAATATCAGCCATTTCTGATGAATTATTTTGATTGAAAAATGATATTACCAGTCGTTTCCCACAGACGGCGCCAATCTGTTGTAAAAAATTAGATTATATCTAATTATTTAATCACATATAAAATAAAATGAGACAAAGAAATTTTAAAGTGGTTCAGCCATATAAGAATGGCCTACGTCCATTGTTTCTGTTATTGCCAACTATTTCGAAATTCTCGATTACAAGTTTTCTCAAGAAATTTTGGTCCCCCTACAATGAGGATAATACAATGTATTTATAGCCCTAAGGCTGTAATGTGAAAGGGTAATACATTCAATGCCCCTTAAGCGTATACATCTGTATGATAATAATATGCATTTAATGCGGAGTCAATCTGTTGGTTATCCTGTTATTAATGCTTTGTTCGAGGTGCAGCTTGGACCGCCCAAGCTTCTCGGACCGCCTAAGTTCCTCGGTACTCAAAAGTTCCTCGTAGAGTTCTTGTTTGTCGGAGCGTCTGAGTTGATCGGGGAAGCACAGTTCCTCGTTGCAGTATGGTTCCTCGGAGTCAAGGTGTTGTTCGGAAGTGTTTGTTGTTGCCACGCAGATTGCCACGTGTTTTCACTCAATTGATCCATGTCAGCAGACTAAATTTGGTATCAACAGTGATGATGGTTACAATTATTAAGATAATTATATGGGGTTTTATACACAAAATTGAATCATATAATTTGATCAAGGTAAGTCGTCCTTTTTTATTATTTTAGTCATATTTTGTGAAACATGGAGATCAGAGATCCTTATATAAAAAAGAATTTCATGTTAAATTTAATCAAATTAAAGAATATTTTATTAATATTATGTCGTTCTTGTGGCTGGTATTGCAATATCCACTTTTGATAATTTTGATTTTTGATTTTTGATTTTTTTAAAATCACGTACCATAAAAAAATGTTTCTTATTTCAATTTTTCACGGTATATAACCACATTAAGTCATATTTGTTCTTTTCGATATATTTAGTTTGGATTTTTTGATTTTTCAAGTCTTTGTATTGTTTGGTTCTTCAATGTTTGGTCTTTAAGACGCAAAAATAAATTAGAACATAAACTGTCAAATATCCTACATATTAGTTATACATCCTACAAAAAAAGTGTATCAAATAACTTAGGGATTGATCCATATTCCTTTGATAAAAGCTCAAATCGAAGAAAAAACAAATTAATAATCTTTTATTGTTAATTTGAAAAATAATTATACCTACAACTTGTTGAAAACATAACATACCATCCACTTATCCATTTTGAAAGATAAAAAAAACTTAGAGATGTTATATGGAGAGATGTTAATGGTTAAGAATACATGTAATATTAGATCATTTGGTAAATGAGCCCAATTAATGATAACCATTAACAAATTTAACCTAAATTTAATATTTGTGGCATACTAAATTAGTATTTTAGGATAGTAGTATGATAATATATATTTTGTATGGTATTGTTATTACATTAATTTTTTAAATTTCTATACAAAATCCAACCATAAAGTTTATGGTAAATTTGGTTTCCTAGAACAAAAAAGTTGTAAATGAAAAAAAAAAATTAGTACAAAAAATGTATGATCTAGTAAAAATATTTTTGTAACTGCCTTTAATAACACCACACTAAAAATTATGATACTATTTCTAAGGGCACATAAATGTTAAATTTTTATTGGATTTCACTTCATGTTTTCTAACATCCAAACTACTCAATCTCAACTTTCCTATCTACTAATACAATACACCTTTTCCACTACCACTCCATAAATTTCCCACCACCATTGCCACCAATGCATCTCTCTCTCTCTCTCTCTCTCTCTCTCTCTCCCCCCCCCCAAAAAAAAAAAAAGATACTCACAAAATAAAACCTTAGTTATGTAAAATATATATTTGTAATGAAAAAATATCTTAAAAAAGTTTATTTTTTAATTTCACCCTTAAACATATTAAAATAAAATAAATAAAAACTTGATATTCAAATAGAACTTAAAAATATAAAGAAACTAAACCTGGGGCTTCACCACCTGACCTAAAAAAAGATAAGCAAATTCAGGGAAATTATCCCAAGGACACATAGAAATGTAAAATATACAAAGTGATATGATGGTATATACTCGGGGTCAAGATTATGAATTTTGTGCAAAATTTTTGGTTCAAACCACCAAATTGTTTACAAAATTTACGATCAAACTATCGAATATGTATTTTCAAACAATCATGGAAATTGTGCATACTTGGGGTCATTTTGCCAAACATGGACAATTTTAGTTTTCTTCTGTCAAATATATAAAATTTTCTTACAATCATGGAAGTTATAGACATGAGGGTTAAATTTTCAAATATGTGGAAAATTTTGGGATCCATTTTCTAAATATATATAGGCTTTCAAACACCATTAAAATTGTAAGTACTCAGGGTCAAACCGTCGAATATGGGTCGAAATATTTGGGTCCAACCCTCAAATTTTGTCATCTTTTTTTGGGATTAGGTGAGAGAAGTTGTAAGCTTTCAGAAATGTTAAGGGAAGCCAAAGAATTTTGACATACCCATTCGATCACTTCCCTATTAATAAGGATGGCAAAATTTCACTATATTGATAAGGAAATATGTGACTTTACTTAATTAAGTAAACCTTTATTGAGGAGGAAATATAGATAAAGGTGGTCTTACCCTGTCAAGAAGGAAAATACACAACTTTATTTGTCGAGACTTCTTTGTCGAGAAGGAAAACATGTGTCTTTACTTAGTCAAGTACTTCTCTATTAAGGAGGAAATTTAAAGGAGTAGATTTTTTTTGGTAGCATACCATGAGGTGTCCGGGCCAACTTACTCGCACCTCGACTAATCCCCATTTGTGGTTTGTGGCTTTCGCTAGCCAAGCATTATTTTGAGTGTGCGAGGGATCGAACTAGGGACCAATCCCAATCCACCCTCAAGACTGTCCTAGTGGCAGCCTTATATCAGTAGATTCACACTGTAAATCAAACATCTGTTTAGAAAAAAAAGACACAGCATTATTCTATTGATAACTTATCCAATAAAAAGGAAAAGGGGTGTCTTACCCATCTAGGAGGAAATTCAAAGAACTAATGTCTTACCCAATTGAGAATTTCTATGTCGATACGAAAAATACCCAACTTTACTTTATTCATCACTTCTCTAGCGATAAGTAAAATATATGCCTTTACTCAATGAAGTTGTAATACATTTATTTTTTTTACAGAATTTAAATAAATGGCCTAAATAATATTTAAAAATAAATATGTTCTTTAAAATGAATATTAAAATGGAATTTGATATATTGAATGTGAAATCGGATTTATAAGTTATTAATTTGAAGTTGTGTAATTAAATCGATAACTTATTAAGTTAATTTGGTCCTAGTATGAATAATAGACTAATTGGGCTCTCTCTTGGCTTAGTTGGGTTAGAACACTCTAGAATCGATATATGGAGTAACTTGGTAAAATTCCAAGGTCTTTAGTGAAGTTCTTGTGGAGCAAGATTAAGGTTTAGGGGTTCTACCGTGACACCCCATATATTTAATACTCAAGTTTCTCAAGTCTAATTATTAAATCATATAGGTTTTTAAACAATTTATATACCATTCTCGGCATGAAAGAAACAAACAAGACATATGGAAAATATAAGGATGCGATATGAAAGTCCTCTAACCATAATAGATTAAGAGAGAAAAGTGTTGAAATTTACAAAACTCCAAAATATACAAGCGAAATACTATGTCTCCAATCATACATGCCAAACTCCTCATGTCCATAATACACAACAACTGAAAGTATAAACATAATTCACTCAACTGAAACTAAAATGATAGTCTAACAAAATAAATATTTGTATCTATTTTTGTAGATGAAGCCCCTCGAATAGTGATAAGGAGAAAGTGTGTTATCTGGAAGGAGGAAAACTATGGGGAGGTCCAGCTCTAGCACCCGAAAGTCACCATAAATAAAGATGGGTCAAAACACAAGCATGATGTTAAGCTACGTAACTCAAAGTAGTTATATATATAAATGGTAAATCTAGAATTTGTATAATCCATAAAAATATGTCCCATTGTATAACACACAACCTCATAATACATTAAGATTAACTCAATTCGTTTCATAAATTAATTATTCTCTTAATTAATTTTACATGTAACTAACGTGATCCCGTTCTCTCTGTCCATCTCAAGCATATGCAGTATGGTCAAGTAAAACTGTCTCACATCTCGTATCCTCCTGCTTCACATTACTAGAAAACTTGTAGCCACCCTGCTACATAGTTGCAAAACTTCATAATCTCGTGTGATGCAACAACAGTCAATAATAAATCATACTCGTCAAGGATCTCGATAAGGGTGTCCCTTCCTGGGACTCACCCAGTAATCCACATTTCAAATGTTCATTAACCAAAGACATTCTCAATTTCAATCACATTGTATCACTCGTCATTATAATGTTATTATCACATTACCCCACCCATGATTTATTTTCAAATAAAGCATTTAAAACACGTATTGTGCCACCGCAATAGGAGCTAAAGGGATAATAAGTATACATGACACTACTCGTAAATTGGACCATTAAAGTAAATGTATAATAATTTTATTAAACAATCTAAAGTCATCACTCCTACATGTCTCTAAACTCTGTGTGTGGGACGTCTTAAAGAAGTGAAATACAAACAAGGAACCCCCCCCCCCCCAATAAACTTTCGTTTAGATAGGATATCGTTAAGACAATTAATTGATTACGGGTTTATGAGAAATAAAATTTAGAGAATAAGCGTAAAATATCCCACATACATATCCACCTCATCTAGTTGGTCACAATCCATAATAAGTACGAATCTAACAAGTCAACAAAATTTTATCACTTACTCCTTCTATAGTTTATACGTGATTAATCCATTAACAATAACATAATACTATTAGCTAAGTCTCATACTGGATTTTTATATATAAGGTGGTGTGTATGTGTGTTGGGGGGGGGGGGGGGGGCGAATGCATATTGCACAACCAATTACAGGGGCGTGATTAAACATAAGGCTTTCATTCATAATTTAAGAGTTCCAACATAATATATTCACAAATAAATGAGTGCTGATAATTTTTTAAGCCATAAATGAAATCATCATACTAAAATCTCCATATTATGGTAATTACTACCAAAAGTACTACTATCAATGCAAAAGCTACAAGCCAATCATATGCATTTCAAAATTTTCTCAAGTCTAAATCAAGTCCATATTGTTCATCATTTAACCCCCATTAATCAATTCCCAAGATAGGGATACAAAACCCTGAAATGTAAATTTACAATTGAGGTCCAATATTCAATATCTTCTATTTAATAACGATAAATACCAAATAGAAATCATGTGAGAATAACTAATTTCACCTAATTACAATTATGCATTTGAAATCCTCAATTTCTTAAGGGTTTATAATTGATTTTATTCATACCACTAGATTTAGGTGAAATTTAACATAAACATATATAAAAGGAGTAGAGTAGAAAATAACTTGCCTCAAAATGTGGTTCAAACTTGAGTTACATGTGTGCGAGGAACGCTCATGAAATTTAGTCTTGAAAAAGAACCTTTTTGAATACCATGAAATGATTTGAAACCTCATTTAAATGTCGTATTGAAATTAGTAAAAATATAAACTTGGTTTTGAATTTTTAATTAGGATTCAATTTTAGGGAGGGAGTCAAGTAGTAGTTGGTTTTAAAAGGAAAACAGTGAGGTTTGAAGTATAGAGAGGCCCCCAGGACCCGCTATAGTGGCTTATTTGGCCTGTTATAGTGGTGCAAACCTAAAATAAGTGCCACCTCATTATTTTGTTGTCCGTCCACTTAAAAAAACCAAAACTTATATCTCAAGTAATGTTTCAAAAAAGACTATTACCCTAGCCTTAAAATAAATTTCCCCATGTGACTAATTCATTAAATAACTTATAATAATTACCATAATAACCCTAAATGTTTATAAAATTCAACTTTTAGCCCACAAACTTCAACAATTAATGAACTGATCTCAAATTTTCCAAATTGGCTTATTTTAACTTTGCCATTTCATTAAGTTAAATGATTTTAATTTATTAACCCATAAATAGATTTTAATTCCTCATTATAAAATCCAGGTTTCTTTTTAACTCATTAATTTACTCATAATTATGTAATCCCTTAAAAATACAGGGTATTACATCTATTCATATGGGAAAAATACAATTGAAATTTTAATATTGGTTGTGAAGAATAACCGAGGGAGCTCTATTTAAAGAAGCTATTGTGAGAAGGTTAGTGCGGCCGTGGGAAAAGCACCCCGCACCCCTGGTGCATTGAGACGTTGGTCACTCATGGATTGGACAAGACCGAGTTTTTTTTTTATATCTTCAAATACATAAAACTCATTATTTTCTCATTATATTTCTCTCAAACTCTCTTTTCTCTAAACCTACAAACCCTAATACCCACTTTATACTTTTCCTAAACAATTTAATACATCATTAACAATTAATATTTAAGAATACAACATTAAAGCTGGAATATTAAAAGTTGGAAAGCAATCAGGATTTAATAGTGCAAATCTATTTTAAAGAGTGCTTATTAATCAACCATAAATCATTAGCTTTATTAAATTAAAAGGAAAGTTATTATTATACTCCTCTCCTTTCATATATATAAATGCTAGATTCACCTAAACTAGTATTTAAGCCTAAAACTAAGTAGAGATAACTAGGATTTTCATATTTTTTTCGTTTATATATATCATATGTTGAAATTGATTTAAGTTTCATATGACTATGAAAGACTAACCTTTAATTGATAAAGTTATTGATTATATTAATGTTTATCATTAATAATTTCTCACGTTAGATTTTTGTAAGAAAAGGATTTTTATGATATATAATTAAATTTCCAATAATTTTTAATAAATCCCATATTGGAATCATGTAATTTGGAAAGTGGTATATAATGCATATTAGACTTACACTTTTAGCTTCATATGTCGAAAATCCATGATTTTATCATTATATATTATTTGATTATTGTATTTTAATGATACTTAATAACAAATTAACTAATAACTAATTAACCCTTAATTGATATTTTATCTTTATAATAAATGGCAATCCTTATATTTGGGACTAAAGTAGGAATTTTGACTACCATCATGTTAAGTTTGTATTACGGATTTAATTAGGGACACGCGCGCGCACACACACACACACACACGCACACACACACACACACACACACACACATGTATTGGGGATAATGCGGTAACTAGAATATTATGATTAAGATCCTTAGGCATTCTTTGTAAAGTATTGGGGAATTTTGAATTAGTAGATAGAGGGAGGATGTAATATTGATTAATAGGAGGATACTTAGGAATTTTGAATTAGTAGTTAGATGGAGGATGTATTGTTGATTAATTGTTAGATTGCTTATGTATTGAGAGTTGATTAATAGTTATATTGGTTATGGTTTGATCAGTTAAACTTAGTAGCTGAATTAAGTTGTTTACCCCCTAATTACACGTCGTTTGAGTGGAAATAGACTAACTAGCTAATAGATGATGATTTTAGTATTTACCCATAGTTTATGAGATGTAACACCCCGTCCTCCCGGGGAGAGCGAACGGAGCGCCACTCATCGATAAAATTAAACTAATCCACAATCACAAGGTATAGAGCATCTAAATCCCACAACAACAAGAGAGGAAACCACTAATCTCAAATCTCTTCAAATAAATACAACAAATCTCTCGAATTAAATACAACATCTAACTCGAAATAAAATAAATCCCAATGCTCTATACATCAAAATAAATAAATACAAGTCTTCTCAAATGTATTAAAAATTCTTCCCAAAATATCCAAGATAAAATCAATCTCCAATAATCCATAGCGCCCAAATCCATGCTAACCTGCCACTAAAAGAAAATATGGGGAAGTACACAATACGACAGGAAAGATGCTCAACAAATATATGTTAGCAATGAATAAAGTGTAACAACACGAGTACGAATATTCAAATCAAATGCAAATCTCAATAGCATTTTATCAATATAATTTCTCAACAACACATTAACCAGGTCACCAGGCCTCACCCCATCCGCATATGCTTTATCAAGACATAGCCCGGGAAGCAGGAATTTTGTCGGGTGCCCAACCTCCATACCATATTAAAATCTCATGACAACGTGCTCAATTACAACATGAATAATTCCACATGAATCGAAATAATTACAACAATTATTTTTCTAGATTTCTAAGGATTTATCAATTCAAACATGAGTTCAATTAACATGAATTCAACGGAATAGCACTCCCGAGATTAAGGAGCATATTGTGTAAAACCCCATACCTCAAACCATGATGAGAAACCAACGATCACATCCTCAAGATCAACACAAAAGATCTACAGAAACTCCTCCAAGAACCTCCAACAAAAATAGCACCAAGAAAACCTCTAATCTAAGGTTGGAAACCACAAATCTCAAGGGCCAAAGTATAATTAAAAAGGAGAGGAATATAAAATATATTTGCTGCCAAAAGTTGTGCCAAAAGTAGGTTAAAAAGGGTTGCCCATGACTCCTTTTATAATGCAAAGAAATGAAGAGTTGGAAGCCAAAACAACTCTTGAAAATTACTTGTTGTTCATGAAATCTGGGGAGGTCGATCGATCGACTCCCAGGATCGATCGATCGATCCTTCAGGAATTTTGACAGTTTGCCGACTAAGAATTCCAAGAGTTAAAAACATTTAAAAATAATTTTAAAATCCGTTTTAACTCCGATTTTGAAACCGTTTGAAATTCTCGCCTTAAAAAATAATAACCAACACATTTGAGCAATACAAATAATTTTATCAAAAACTTTATTTTTCCTCTTTATTTTGAAAATACCTCAAAAATTATGTGGCACCCATCGTGGAACCTTGGTCGTTATGACTAGAATCTTCTGAAATAGTGAGTTCCCGATGGGGCGAGGCAATGGGAAAAAGAACTGGTGGATTTTTCTCTCCCGCTGGAAAAGATTCACATGCAACCGGAGAACAGGTAGAAGAAATAATGAGTTAAGTGAAAAAATCTTAACAAGTGGTTTCATTGTTAAGTCACCGTTATAGGTGGAGTTTGCAAAAAATCTTAACAAGTATGTTCATTGTTAAGTCACCGTTATAGGTGGAGTTTGAAAAAAATTTTAACAAGTGTTTTCATTGTTAAGTCACCATTATAGGTGGAGTTTGCGAAAAATCTTAACAAGTGTTTTCATTGTTAAGTTACCGTTATAGGTGGAGTTTGCGAAAAATCTTAACCAGTGTTTTCGTTGTTAAGTCACCATTGTGAAAAATCTTAACAAGTGTTTTCATTATTAAGTCACCGTTATAGGTGGAGTTTGCGAAAAAAGCTTAATAAGTGTTTTCATTGTTAAGTCACCGTTATAGGTGAAGCTTGAAAGTTTGAGAAATGAGACTCTCCTAGATTGTACATTGTCAAGAATAAAAGGAAAACAACGAAACACGAAGATAAACTAGCGAAGTACCTCAGCAGTGGATGGAGCAAGAACAGGAGTCACCAAGGAGGTCATGACGACGAGAACGGTTGGGGGCAGGCTTACCTCCTCAGAAGCCTCAACAACACCCTCAACTAAAGAAGCCTCAATGACCGGTAAAGATCCTTCGTCAACAAAAGGTACCAAGGAGAACACAAGAGCCTCAACTAAGGAGGATGTTTGACCTCTAAATAATTCCCCAACGTTGGTGGATGCAGATGAACCACCATGCTGGGCAGAAATTTTAACCCTGGCCTTGGGAATAGGCATGCCACCAAGAGAGGAGGGTGGGGCAAGATCTGGAGAAAACTGCAAAAAATGAAGTTAAGTGTTAGAAATGGGGAATAAGTACAGAAGAAGTGAGAAATACCTCTAAGTGTTACTTACCTCAGTTATGCCATAAAGAGGGAAACTACAGCTAGGGGTCTCGTCATCACAGTGGGAAGAAGAAAGTTAGCTAACAAAGACACCATTTCAACCTAAGGCATCCCAACATATTAAAGTTCAGAATGTTAAACAGAAAAAACGATGGAGGAGAAAAAAGACGTGAAACCTAAAAAGTAACTGATAATATGTTACCTCGGGGGAATTTTTTACAGCGGGAATGATGGACAGAAGAACATCGGGCTGAGGTGATAATTTAGAAGGGGTTGGGCGAGTTGTCTCTGGTTGAGAAGAGATTCCCACAAACTCAACAGAATCACCCCCACAACAACATCCTTCGTACGTTATGAGGCCGAACAACGGGAGTAAGTAATCCCGGTCATGGGGGAACGGGGATAAGTTGCATTGGTCTGAGAGGAACCAAAATGTACCCCCACGAAAGGTCTCACGGGGGGGGGGGTGGGTCTTTCTTCTTTAACCTCCTGCACTAAAGTTGTTAAGAATTAAACAGATACATCTTGCCTTAGAAAAATGGGAGTAAGAACAACACACATACATACCTCAGATCCAGAGGGAGAATGGGAGGATATAATCACTGGCGAAGGAGGAGAGGAGGCAGCAATAGAGGGAGATGAGGGAAGATGCACATCTGGAGTTCATTTCCTCTGGGACTTGGTACCCAGAGTCTTCTTCCTTGCACCTGCAGCACTAGCACTTAGAGGAACCTTTGAACTCTTCTTTCTCTTTGACCCTGGTTCTATTGGATCAACCAAGATAGTGAGGAAGGAAGTAGAAGGAGGAACGATGGAAGCGCGTCGCTGAAACTTAGCATTTATTCGTTCCACCTCAGCCTGAACTTGCCTTCTCAACTCATCAGTCGCTTCTACAGACATAGGAGGATGAATGGAGGCAATGGGAAATGCCTCCAAAGGAGTTTGGGGTTAAGCTTGAGACTTATACTTTGAGGAAGTCCCACTAATGGACTTCCTTATCTTTTTGGCCGATGGTTGAGGAGGTCCTTCGCTAAAGGCTACCTCAGTTAAAACCCCGTCACCAGAAATACCTCCTAAAGGAGCATGTTGTTTAGATGTTGGGCTATTTTGGGCTTTGGGGTAACAACAGGAATCATGGAGTAATATGGAGGAAGCTCAGTGGGAGGTTCCTTGGGAGTTTTGCTTAGACCCAATCCCAATAACGGAATTACCTTTTAGCCTCAGCTCCAGAACAAAAAATGAACGAACTGGGGATACACGGGATCCCCATAGATGAACTCAAAAATTTGGGCCAGTTGTCTTGGCTAGTACTTTTTTACAAATAGGGGGTCACATCCCCTTGCCTTGTGATGCTCCGAATGATGACTCGCCCATCCATGGTAGAACTTACCCCCCACGCAGCAGTAGATGAGAAAAGGGAACATGCCTCGCTAAAAGAGACTTTAGGGTGAGATAATTAGAAAACTGGGCGAGGAGCCCCTTGATTAAAACCAAATTGACTGCTGCATCGATTGGGATTGTAATGCACACAGGTGTATCCCCACTCGGTGTAGAAAGGCATGTACCCCGGTGAAAGTAGAAGTAGCACAGCTAGCGAAGGGCCTTCAACAATGAGGTCCAAAGTAGTTGCATGGACCACCCTTGCTCCATGTTTGAAAAAATCCCAAGTATGTAGGAAAACCTCCTCTCCGTAAGGCCTCATAAAAAAACTCCTAGGTTAATCAATAACAGAAATTAACTCCTTTTGACTTTGTTTCTTATAATAGATGAAGGAGCGTGGAGGCATAATTACTTCCCCCGAAGGAGGACGGTTGGTTTTAGCTACTACGGTGGGGAAACGAACATAAAGGAAGCATGTCAGAAGGACGCAGTTGGCAAGTTTTTCCATATTATAATGACTAAGAGATCGTTCCATGTCAAAAAGAGTTCTATCAAGACATGTGTAGAATGATCCGAGGTCAATTGCATCCAGAGGATGCTTAATACCCCGGGCCAAATGGAGGGATATGTTGATGAGGTCCCTTCGAGTTTGGTCATTAGATTTCCCCGTTAAAAGGAAACGAGAAAGAATGATAAGGATGTAGGCAGCGAGTTCCAGAGATGTACCTTGACCAGGGACAACCTCAAAAGAACTACCTTCAGAACGATCCTTGAAGAAACAGTTGATGAGAGGAATAAAAATGTTTTCTTTGATGAACCAATGTACCTTCAGCATATATGGTCCAACTCCAAACAATCAGTAGCCTTTTGGGCATCCAGGGCATCATTAGAATGGGCTCATGGCCTGTTACCTCAAGGCCCAGAAGCTCACACACGTCTTCCAACGTTATTATAAACTCACCCCATGCAGTAATGAAGGTGTGAGTAGTAATGTTCCAACAAGAAACCAGGACAGGAAGGGTTGCACTGTTCTTGGACAGAGTAAACTCACCAAACCACTTAGCCCGATGAAGCCTAATTTTGGTGAGGGTATCAGCATAGAAACTCCGCATGTAGGAGTTCCATGTAGCGAAGTGAGCAAGAGAGACCCTACGCCCTTCAAAGTAAATATGGGACCATGGGAAGTCCCCTCTGAGGGAGAAAGCCCCAGTCAACAACACTTTCATCTTCATCACCAAGTGTCATGGCATCATACTTATCATTGAAAATGCAAGTTTTACAAAACCCAAAAAAATCATCACCCTTGCCAAATATAGGGGATCGGCGATAGAAACGCAGCTGATCTTGGTGGGCGACAGTCAAAGAGGTGGCAGCAGAGGTGGTGGCAACAGGGGTGGTAGGTGGAGCATTACTGGTAGAAATGGAAGGATTGCTTGAGAAGGCCATTGAAGATGCAGTGAAGATTAAAGAAAAGCTTAGAAAAATCACCAGATAAGTAATAATGGAATGGCTAGAAAGTAAGGATGATTGCAGAGGAAAGAAATGAGGAGAAAAGCTTGGCAACAATAGAATTTTGGCAGAGTTAATCTCTCTAAAGTAGACGGGAGTTTAAAGAAGATGAATAAAGGATAAGTGTTTTGAAAAATAGATGTTTGAAATCTTTAAACTGTCTTTTGAGTTACCCACCACCACACGTTCAAAGCCCATACAATCATTTCAAATAGACACGTGGCACTTCGGGAAGTGTCCTGACAGTTAAAAATATGACATTACGTCATTAATGAAGTGGTGCATGGGGATGGAAAGGGTTTCTTCTAAGATAAGTTTTGGGGTTTGGCGCCAAAAATTTTCTTTTGTCAGACATATCCAATAACTCCAAATGAATAAGCTGCCCCAACGGTTCAAAAAATCTATGATGTCCCCTAGCCACAAGTCCAAACGTTATTTAAATTGTGACTCGGCTACATCGGAGATAATTTTTACTTTTACGAACCTGGAGAAACGTTACAAGGGAGAATTTAATAAGTCTCAACGATAGGGGCACTCCTAACGAAAACTTACTGCCTACAACTACACACCACCACAGCACAAACTGGAGAATTTCACTTCCCTAAAGTCAAAACGAGTATTTGAGAAAGTTAGTAGGTCTATCGGGAGAATTTCAAATAGTCAAGCCATAATGGGTGAAACTCAATAATAGGAAAAAGTGGCGATGTACCTTTGCCAAAGCGCCAATAAGCCACATCACTTTGACTCTGGTACACCGATCAGAATTTTACTTTTTTTTGGAGGCCTTAACCGCTATTTGTTACAATGAAGGAAAAGATGCCATATTTTTTTCATAGAGAAGGTTCATCGGATTGAGAAGTTTTCGCCAAGACATTTATTGTTTCCACAAAAAATCTCTTCACGAAGGGGCAAATGTAGAGGGGGATCGAAGGAAATCCTGAGATTATAGATAATCCCCTTATTAATAATAGTTTTCGGGATTAAGGTAGCCAGGCAACTCAGTGAGGCAGCTCAGCGAGGCAGCTCAGCATGGTAGCTCAGTGTTTGGGATTAAGGCAGCTCAGTGTAGCAGCTCAATGTTTGGAATTAAGGCAGCGAGGAAGCTGAGCGTGGCAACTTAACGTGGCAGCTCATACTTTATCTTGTTATGTTGCTTATTCACATTATATCTTGGTTTATATTGATTGTGGACTATAATGATTGTAATGATGTAATGAGTATAAGATTTTTAGTGCGAGGTCGAACGGTACTTGCGAGAGACCATCCTTGGCAGGGCCTGGGAGAGCTTTCATGCTCTATCGAATGACCTAGCCATGGGAACTTTAGAGGGACTTGGTTTGGAGGATTGATAAGTGAGGCACCGTTGGGGCTTGTCCTGACCATCTTAGACACACCTGGTAAAACACCAAAAGACCCTGATCGTGGAACCCCAGGCGGAGAAGCCTTGAGTTCCATCGGGCGTTGAGTTATAGACCAAACAACCCTACACTTAATGTCACATCTACTGTACGTGATGTACCTAGCCAACTAGACAATGTCAAATATGCACTTTAGTATACCATCATGGTATTTGGAGTTGTCATACAGTTGGTGAGCTACCTCTGTGATGACAGCAACCTGACACACAGTGGTTAGGCAAAAGGCATGTCTTGGCATTTAATTTTTATGATGTAGAGCTAACTAGTGCATCAGGATTTTAATATTTATGACATAAAGTATGTGGGATGTCTTCCACATGTATTAATGACTGAGTTGCCTCGGGAGTGGTGTGGCGGGCTATTTAAGGACCCCAACCACCTCTGGGGAGAAGATGTTCTTTTTAAGAGTTCATAAGTAATTACTAGAGAGAATATACATCATAGAGAGAGATATTACGAACCAAAGAGTTTACTCACCCACCATTGTCTTTTATTATGAAGTTTCAATACTTAACAGAGATCATTAAGAGTGGTTAGGGTGTTTGGTTTCCTGCCAAGGTGTATCTAGGGTGCTCATTTTTGCTCTCCCTCTACAAAAAGTTTCTTCTAAGTTCATTATTACCTTCTGAGTTGTACACGAGAGATTTTTGAGTTCAAACTGAGACTATCTTCACTAAGTTGTGTTTGCGTGTCTTATTGATTAGGCAGTAATTCTTTCAATATTACTCCCTAATTTAGTATCTTTTAACATCTCGAAAAAGATAATTGCTCTTGAATTATCTCATTTCCATGCTACTGACCCTTCTATATAGTATTGCGAGTTTTGTTCCTTTTTCAGGTATTTTACAGGTATTTATTGCTAAGGAAAGAAAGGAGAAAGTTAAAGCAATCAAATAAGTTGAAAAAGAAAAGTCAGAAGGGAAAAATCTTAATTTCCATTCGAAATCGGAAGAAGACCGTGAAAGTTGAAGATCCCAATTCAACGATTGCATAGGAAGAAACGACATCCCATTCTGAGTTTCGAGGAAGAAGTTACGAGATTTTAAAGATGAGAAAACTTGGAGAGAAATTTAAGATATGTTGAAGAGAATTTAAAGATCAAAAGCGGACTGATCCCTTTTTCAAATTAAAAGGACCGGTACGACCCCTCTAAACCTTCTAGCAAAAATTTCAAAGAGGACCGATCCCTTTTCCAAATTAAAAGGATCGATCCAGATTGGTAGGAGGACGGATCCGTCACTAAAGACCTGGATCGGTCCGCCGAGGATAAACTTGATTTTTCTATTCCGATTTTAGAGTTTGATTTAGCTACAATTATGGATTTTTGTGATGTATTTAATCTCTAGTCATTGTTAGACAAAGGAGTTCAATTTTTAGGTTGGCTAAGTAGGAGTATAGTGTTTTTGTAGTAAAAAATCCTAGTTTTCAATAAGAAGCATTATTGTAAGGGTTCAAGCTTTCAAATTTTGCAATTCAAGTAAAATCGTTTCCTTTAATTTTGAATTCTCATTAGGTTTAATTATTGGTTCTGGATCTAAAAATTTCCTTCCAACTAGTTGCTTTAGATTTAATGTTTTCTTCCTTAAAAACCATATCTTTTTCTAAGTTTGTTATGTCTAGCTAATTTTCTAAGGGTTGGGGTGCATGAAGCACGCCCGATGTAATTCATGATAGTGGAAATAGAATTTTGAATTAAAATCTTAGGTGAATCATGTCTTATAATTGATATAACCATTGTAAGACTTTTGATCTCGTTTGCCCTATGTATCCGGGATGCTTAAGAATGCGACGCGAGTATTGGTTAATGCGATACTGCTTTAATTCGTCCTTTGCTTACATGTTGTGCGGGCTACGATCCCACATATGTGTAATACTTAGGAGTAATAAACACCGAGTTCATTTAAAGCTTTAATTCCGAATCTAGTATCCTACGAAGAGAATTACTAGGGTGTGGGGGATTGTAACCCGACCTATTGTTATCATTTCATAGTCAAATTTTTAGTCAAAATTGTTGTTAGCTTTTCGTTTAATCAGAATGATTGCATTTCATTTAGTCGTAATTTCATTAGTACTCATTTTCACCTTTGCAATTAGTTATAGTTATTTCATAACCCAAATCACCTTTTCCTCAATCTTTCCATCGTCGTCATGACTCCATTCGTCCTTTTTTCCTGAGGATCGATACCCGACTTATCGGATTATTACTTGAGCGACAGGCTTGCACTTGAGCCTAAATATCAAGCACACTAGAAACATTTGTGGTCGTGTCAAGTTTTGGCGTCGTTGTCAGGGATCTAGGTAGACTTAGGTTAGATCGAGTCAATCTAAAACTTTGACAAAAAATCAAAAAACATATAAAAAAATAAAAAAAAATAAAATAAAAATTCATCACTTAAAAGCCTTTAATGCAAAATCCTGAACATACTCAGACTCCTCATAATACTCCAACCAGAATCCACGAAAACTCTATTGTTGAGTATAACTCTGAAAGCCCCCACACACCTCACATTCCACAATTATGGGTTCCACTTCCTACTCTTAATCACTCCATAGGTAGTTAAACCCTGAGTCAATCCTCGAGTCACACATCTAGGACCCCGAGTGAGTACACAGAGTCATTTTAAGAGAGCGCGAGTGCGATGTCTGATGCAGCGAGTTTCAGTACTGGAGAGGGAGATCTCCCCAATCGTCCCATGATAGACTTACTCTTTCCTAAGAGGACTGTCACCCATGGTTGCATTTTACTTTCGTATAAGTCCAGTCAGTTCCACTTTAGCAATGGGATGATACATATTCTCCTTACGTTCCATGTCATGGATTCGGAGAAACCATACCTACATATACGTGAGTTCGAAGAGGCGTGTGCCACATTTAGTGATCAAGCTTGCACGCATGATACTATTCGCCTAAAGATTTTTCCTTTTTCTTAAAGGATAAAGCCAAGACCTGGTTATGGTCTCTACCCCCAAACTCCGTCACTTCTTGGAGAGATATGCAATCCAAGTTTATCTTGAAATTTTATCCACAGCACAAGACCAACTCTGTTAAGACTCAAATCCAAGCTTTTTCACAATACGATAATGAGTCTTTTGACAGGTGTTGGAAACGTTTCCAAGAGTTATTAAGCCCATGCCCCCATCATGGTTTTAACAAGCATCTAGTAATCTATTTCTTCCATATTGGGTTGACAGTAGCTTCCAAACAACTTGTGCAAACAATGTGTGAAAGACCTTTTTGGGATTTAAACTCATGCGATGTCGAGGCACGTCTTAAGTATGTCGCAGAGACTACTCAATCATGGGACACATCTGATCCTAACCAAGCCCAGCCTAGATAACCACCTGTTAATCCGACTACATCCGATTTATACCATTTGGATAGCAATACCTTAATAGACCTTCGATTCGATCAGTTTCAGAGAGATATGAAAAAGTGGTTTGACGATCGGTTAAGAGATATCTGAGGATCCGATCGTGGTTCGAAAGAAAAAGTGTGTGCTATCTATGAGGCAAGACACTCCACAAAGGCATGCCTGATGGTTTTTTCCTATAAGGCCATGCACACCAATCAGGTGGATGATATAGGATGATTTAAGGGGAATTTTAATGCCTCGCATGGGAACTCGTACAACCCTTCGTGGAGAAACCATCCTGGTTTCAACTACGGATAACCACAAGCCGCGATGAACCCAAATTCACAGGTTGTCCCACCTCCTCAATACCAATAAGCACTACCACATCCATCTCCATATGTAGCTCCACCGCGGAGGAATCTCGAGGATGCAATGAACCAATTCATAAATTCTCAAGGTGCAAACAATGCTAGATATGAACGCATGTTCACCAAAATAAATGTGAACATCTCTACGATGCAATCCTCATTGAGAATCCAATAGAAGGGAAAGTTTCCTTCCCAAGGCCAAAGACCTCCCCAAGGTCAACCTAGTGTTATATCCACCTCTACAGAACAGCATGAGCAATGCCAAGCTGTAACTACTCTTAGTAGTGGGAGAGTTATTGATTTATCACTTTCCCTACACAACATTTCAAAAGACAAGGAGAATTTGCCTGACACAAAAGAGGCCGAAGATATCTCCTTGAATGAGAGTGACAAAATAGACACTAGTGAGTCCAAAGTATTTTTAAAGCCACCCTCCGCTGCGCCATTTACTCAAAGATTGTTTACAGCCCATAAAAGGACCATAAGTGATGAAGTGCTAGAAGTCCTTAAGAACGTGAAATTAAACTTACCTTTCCTCTATGCAATAAGGAAAATTCCAGCCTATGCAAAAGTCATTAAATACTTATTTGACTGTTAAGAGGAGGATGAAGGTAAAGAAAAACGTGTTTCTAGCACAGAATGTGAGCTCAGTCCTTCTTAATGATCTCCCCTCTAAATATAAAGATACCGTTGCACCCATAATATCCTGCACCATTAGAGAGAATAAATTCAAAAAGGCCTTACTCGATTTGTGGGCAAGTGTCAATATCCTCCCCGATTGGATTTATAGGAAACTCGATCTGGGTGATCTTAAGCCCATAAAGATCAATCTCCAGTTAGCGGATCGAACTGTGAAAATACCAAGGAGTATAGTTGAGGACGTGATAGTCCAAGTGGAGAATTTCTACTTCCCGATAGATTTCATCATTTGGGACATGGAGCCCTCCTTCGCCTCAAAAAATCATGTTCTGATCATTCTTGGGTGCCCATTCTTATCCATGGCTAACGCATTGATCAATACTAGAAATGGGCAGATGCAACTCACTTTTGGGAATACGACGTTAGTAACGAACATCTTCAATAGAGCCCAATAAGCAGGGGAAGAAGATGATCTTCACGTGGTGAGTTTAATTGATGAGATCGTAGAAGAACACTTTGAGGAAAAATACTATGGAGACACCTTAGAAGCTTGCCCAGCTTCTAGTCATAAGAGTGAGGGAGCTTACATCGAGTTTGAGAGGGAGGTAGAGGAGTTGATAGGATTACTCGATGAGAGAGCGTCGGACGAGGACACGAGAGATGTTAATAGGGTTTATTGATTCGAAGAGTTACCGCCGAGGGAGGCACGCATGGTGCCCTCTAGCGACACATTCCCGACTCTCGAGTTGAAGAAACTACCCTCCACTGTTAAATATGCTTTCCTAGGTGAAAGTGAGACATTTCCTGTTATTGTCTCCTCTAGCTTAGATGAAGAGCAGGAGGGTAAGCTATTAAAGATTTTAAGGAAGCACCAAAGTGATTTTGGTTGGTGTATAGTTGATCTAAAAGGGATAAACCCTCTAATTTGCACCCTCGAGAGAAATGCAAAGATGGCTAAACCCCACAATGAAAGATGTGGTGAGGACTGAAATCATAAAATTATTGGATGTCGGGATTACCTACCCAATCTCGGATAGCAAGTGGGTGAGCCCCATTCAAGTCTTCCCGAAGAAGTCGGGTTTGACAGTGATTGAAAATGCCAAGGGAGAACTAGTTCCCCAACGTACCACTACGGGGTGGCGCGTTTGCATTGATTACCGAAAACTCAATGCGGGAACTAGGAAATACCATTTCCCTTTACCATTTATCGATCAAATGCTTGAAAGAGTAGAGGGCCACCCTTTTTATTGCTTCCTAGATGGTTATTCTGGATATAACCAAATTGAGGTAGATGTACTTGATTAAGAGGAAACAATCTTCACTTTCCCCTTTGGAACGTTTGCTTACAAACGTATGCCATTTGGCTTGTGTAATGCACTGGTGACCTTTCAAAGGTTCATGTTGAGCTTATTCATTGACATGGTTGAGAGATATCTAGAGGTGTTTATGGACGACTTTAGTGTTTTTGGCACCTCTTTCGACCTATGTTTAGCCAATCTTGAGAAAGTACTAGCCCGATGTGTGGAAAAGAACTTAGTGCTGAAATTGGAGAAATGCCATTTTATGGTAACTAAAGATATAGTTCTTGGCCACATAGTGTCATCCTAAGGGATCGAGGTTGATCAAGAAAAAATAGATGTCATAGCTGACCTACCCCCACCTAAATCGCTGAGATATGCCCTCTTTCTTGGGCCACACAAGGTTTTATAGAAGGTTCATTAAGGATTTTAGGGCCATCGATAGACCCTTAAGAAATCTTCTTATGAAAGACACTCAATTTGAGGGGACGGAAGAATGCCAAAGTGCTTTTAAAAAACTGAAAAACATGCTTGTGTCCGCTCCCATCATGAAAACTCCGGAGTGGTCCTTACCATTCGAGCTCATGTGTGATGCTAGCGATTATGCGATAGGGGCTATTTTGGGCCAAAGAAAAGACAACAAGGCGCTTGTCATCTACTACTCTAGCCGAACTCTTACCAGACCACAACTCAATTACTCCACCACGGAAAAGGAATTACTAGCGGTAGTTTTTTCTCTTGACAAGTTTTGGTCCTATCTTATCGGTTCCCCCATCACTTGTTTCACTGACCACGCGACGTTAAAATATCTCCTTGCTAAGAAAGACGCAAAGCATCGCCTCATAAGGTGGATCCTACTCCTGCAAGAGTTTAATCTCTCCATCGAAGATAAAAAAGGAGTAGAAAACATCGCTGATCACTTATTACGGCTTTCGTCCGACGTACTTAGTGATCCTACACCTATAGATGAATATTTTCCGAATGAGCAACTCTTTCCCACCTCTTCTTTGCTTTGGTTTGCGGATATAGTGAACTATCTTATCACGGGAGTCGTCCCTCCCGATTGGACTACGCAAGATAAGAAGAGATTCATCACTTGGTCGCGCATATTTTTCTATGATGATCCATTCCTTTTTAAATATTGCGCTGACCAAATCATCTGAATATGTGTACCGGATGATGAAATTCCAAAAGTCATCCAATTCTGTCATTCGGCAGCATGTGGAGGCCACTTTTTCGTGAAAAATACAGGCGCTAAAATTCTCCAAAGCAGTTTGTACTGGCCCACAATGTTCCGGGATGTCCACAATTGTTGCAAATCTTGATATAGGTGTCAATGGATGGGGGTGATTACCCGACGAGACATGATGCCAATAAACCCGATTATCATCATTGAGGTGTTAGAATGTTGGGGTATTGACTTCATGGGCCCTTTTCTCCCGTCCTTTGGATACCTATACATCCTAGTCGCGGTATACTATGTGCCTAAGTGGGTGGAAGTTATAGCTACCAAGACTAATGGCAATAAAGTGGTGATACATTTCCTTCAGGAACACATACTTTCTCACTTCGGTGCACTAAAAGAGATAATCAGTGATAGTGGCACACACTTTTGCAACAAGCCGTTTGAGAAAATCATGAAAAAATATGGTGTCATTCACAAGGTTGGAACTACATATCACCCACAAATGAATGGGAAAGCCAAATTGGCAAATTGGGAGATCAAAAACATCCTCGAGAAAATCGTCGATCCTAACCGGAAAGATTAGTCCTTTAGATTGAACGATTCCCTATGGTCCTACGGCACCACATTTAAGAACCCACTCAGAATGTCCCATTTCGTTTTATGTATTGAAAACCTTTCCATCTTCCTGTTGATTTGGAGGACAAAGCGTATTGGTCCATCAAGAGATTGAATTATGATATGGATAAATCCGGTGAAGCTAACAAGCTTCAACTGAATGAGCTAGAGGAGATACGCAACGATACGTATGAGAATGCCAAGATTACAAAAGAACAGATGAAACTCGTGCATGACAAGATTATTCTCCAAAAAGAGTTTTAACCCGGACAAAAAGTACTCCTCTATAACTCCCGGCTTCATTTATTTCTGGGTAAATTGCGGTCCCATTAGAAAGGCCCATTCGTTGTTAAGAACGTGTTTCCCCATGAAGTTGTGGAACTGGATGATCCAAAAGGGGGAACACATTCAAGGTCAATGGCCAACGCCTGAAGCCCTATCTAAAGGCATGAATAGAGGATGTTGACACAATTTGGTTGTCGGACCCTATCTACCACATCGAGTGAGATGAAATTGAGAGGTCGTCACACCCCCGATGCGTATGGGGTGATTCTGGTGTATAATAGTTAGGAGTAGTATAGGATAAGGTAAGTAGGTTCCCCATATAGATGTGAGTCAGTTAGGGTCGTTAGAGTCTTAGTTTTGAGTTTTGAGAAGTTAAGGGTAAGCACTAAACACCACTGCCAAAGAGCATTCCTGCAATGGAGGACTCTGGTTATTCGGGGATGACGGACAGGTCCGCCCCTTGGCACGCGGACCGGTATGCATGGGAGTAATTTAAAAATAAAAAAATAGGGCACGGACCAATCCACCCCTGGGCACGCGGACCGATCCACTACCTGCAACTCTACAAATCCTTAGATTCACTTCCCCAATCGATTCATCTCCCTCCATTTCATCCCTTCCCTCTTCTCAGCTCGATTTCCCTCCCAAAAACCAACCCTTTTTCCCTCCCAAACCCTTCCCTTCAAAAATCCTCACCCTTAACCTTTCCCCACCTATAAATACAACCCTCTTCCACCTGATTTCCCCACATCTTACATTTACCCACACTCTCTCCCTCTCTATTCAACCCTCTAGTTCCACCAACATCTCCCCTCATGGCTAACCAACCACCCCCAGAAAAATACAAATCTATGGTCATCGCCGAAAATTGAACACTCACGTTTCGTTCCTTCGAGGAGCAACTTTGGTGTTGCCTCTTCTTCAATCACGACCGCAAGCTCCACATCGAGCGACATGTTCTATATGAGGAGCTACCCACCAACGTCACTACCCTCTTCATCGCAAAGGGGTGGTGTCGTTTCCTAAATGAACCATTTGTTACCGTATGGGCCAACGAGGTGTTCTCCTTCTATGGGTCACTCATATGCACTAGAAATTTTCAAGCCGAAGCATATGTTGACCAAACACCCATCCCATTCTCCCTCGACATCCTCATTTGCAAACTGACGGAGAAGTATGTCCCTCACCCCTCCCCATTCCAATACCCCAACCACAGCCCTCCCCTATACAAGGATGTATGCATGGCCCATATCGCCCCTGACCATCAGTGGCTTCGAGGCGCCTTTGCCGTAGTCCAACTCGATAACAAAGCGTGCATCACCTTCCAAATCATTTGCGCCAACGATCTCCAAATTTCCAATAATTCCATCATGCACCCTCGTCAAGCCACCCTTGTCTACTACCTTTATGATCCCAACTCCACTTTTCACTTGGCCCACACCATATACCGAGATATTTTCCATGCCTCCACAGATGAATAAGGCACTACCCCACTCCCTTATGCCCGTCTCATTTCATTTCTTCTCGCCGACGCTTGTATTCACCCTCCTATCGGATTTTCGCGTCTGCCCAATCCTTTTGGACAGCTCACCCGCACCAAAACTGCGACGCAAAGGGACATTCACCAAGCTAGACAGGCTGCCATTGATAGTGACGATAGTGATGAGAAGGAGTCCGTCGACGAGTCCTCGGATGATGAAGTGGTGGCAGATGATGTGAGCATGGCCGAGGGCGAGGAGCCCGAATACGTGGAAGAGGAGGATCCCGACTATGAGCTTTCGAGAAGAAACTTTGATGCGCGCATCTCCGCACATAAAACACAACTTTCGGGGTTCATAGCGCGCTACGATGTTAATAGGTAGGAGTATCAACACGCTTATAGGAGCGACATGAGCATGATGCATAGGCTTCAAGCTCAAATGTTTGAGATGTCCTTCAATGCCCCTCTCCCGTCCTACTTTTATGACCCATATGACCCTAGCGCGCTCCATAGCTCCACCCCAGTGATCTATTTGGTTGGTGCTTGTGTTTGTGTCAGTTGCCTTTTGGTAGGGTTGTTGTTAATGATTGTATGCCTTCTTTCCTTCGTTATGTACCACAGTCCTTATCTATGACAATCGGCATTTTCTATATTTTCTTGTTTTATTTATCGCACTCTTATTTTTCCTTATTTAGATTTTAGTCCGCTGATTGCGAACAATGCAAAAGTCTAAGTTAGGGGGGTAACGCGTGCGTATTTCTAAAACTTCACAAATTTTAAAAATACCAAAAATATTCGAAAAACTTCAAAATTTCCAAAAAAATGGAAAAACTCATAAAAAACCAAAAATATTTTTCTTCAAAATAAATAAAAACTTGGAATTCAAGTTTTTCAAAAATATCATTAAAATTCGGTGTAAAGTCTCAAATTGTAAAAACACAGAACACAAAGCCGAAATTGACCAAAGTTGAAAACTGAGCGAACATAGACGACTTAGCGAATAAATGTGGAGATTAACCAATCCGGTGAGATTCAAGCCTTCAATTTTTGTGAGTTTTTAAATCAATCGGAGTTAAATGCTTAACTCAAAGTTCTAATTCAGTATAAAAAAAAAGTCATCGCGATCTCAATACCCTTGTTTTGATCGGTTATGGGAATAGTGTGTAATGTTGCCTCGACAAGCGCGCTAAAAATATCTCTAAATTAAATTAATCTCAAAATGCATATGTTAACGTAATTAGTAATTTGGACAATGAAGTAGGCCCTCGTTTGTTTACCCAAAAATACGAGCCAGAAAAAGTCGTGAAAAAGTACCCCTTTTGCAGCCCAATTTGAGCCAATTAAGTTTTTCCCTTTCGTTTGACAACTCGAAAAATCCCAATTGGCCCGGAATTGTGAAATTTGATAATCACATAAATTAAGTCCAAAAAGTGCATAAAATGGGCTGGAAAAGAATAGATATGCTAAACAAAAATAGCAAGAACAGATATGCGTGAAAAACATAAAAAATAGAAAAAAATCAGAAAAATGAGCAAAAGCCCGAAAAAGCACTAACGGACATCTTAAGAATAGTTTCCAATTCCAAATTTCCCAAACCCATTTCCTTGTACCCATTACACCTTAAAACCCGAAAAGGTCCTAACCGAGTCCAAATTGCGAAATTGGTTACCACGTGGAGACCTAAAACACAAAAAGATAATAAAAGAGATTAAAGGTGTGAATTAGAGGCGATGTTCCCATTTCCCAATAACCATAATCTGATGATGAGATCCATTTACCATAGAATTTTGTCTTTCTATTTGTGTTCATGAACTTGGTTCCAATGTATTTACTCTTTCTATCACGCACACCGAGAGAAATAGCCACATTTCCAAGAGATTAGTTTGTGAGAGAACTCCGTGAGAATTTGAATCAAAACGAATTTTCGGATAAGTAACGTAATGGTCAATCGGTGGAAATTCGCGGTTTAATTTCTGGGTTCACACACACGCACTATGATTTGAGACTCTTGAACATGAATTGATGATGACTATTTTCTTGAAAAGTTTGAATTATACAATTTTTGAGTATTTCAAATTTTCTTTGAGTCGAATTTTGTGGGTATATTCGCTGCAAACCCTCACGAGACACAACTCGTCCTACTAGGGTGACCTAGGGGTTTAAAGGCTTGTTGCATACGTTAAATGCAATCACTTGCCCGCGAATGTGGTATTCTATCCTTATAAGATGATTTTCACGAGTAGAGTTGTAGTTGAATCCTTTTACATTGCCTGGGACACGCAAAGTTGTAAGTTAGGGGGGATTGATTAGGAAGTAATTCTTTCAATATTACTCTCTAATTTAGTATCTTTTAACATCCCAAATAACACAATTGCTCTTGAGTTATCTCATTTCCATGCTACAGACCCTTCTATATAGTATTTCAAGTTTTGTGCTTTTTCCAGGTATTTTATAGGTATTTATTGCTAAGGAAAGAAAGGAGAAAGTCAAAGCAAAAGAATAAGTCGAAGAAGAAAAGTCAGAAGGGCAAAGTCATAATTTTCATTCAAAATACGGAAGAATACCCAACGTGAAGGTTGAACATCTCAATTCAACGAATGCATAGGAAGAAACAGAGTCCCATTCCGAGTTCCAGGGAAGAATTTATGGGATTCTAAAGATAAGAAAACTTGAAGACAAATTGAAGAGATATTAAAGAGAATTTAAAGATCAAAAGCAGACCAATCCCTTTTCCAAAATAAAAGGACCGATCCGTTTTCCTAGCACTCACTGGAAAAATTGCCATAGCGGACCAATCCATTTTCCAAATTAAAATGATCGATCCGGATTGGGAGGAGGACCGATCTGCCACTGAAGATGTGGACCGGTCTGCCGAGGATAAACTTGATTTTTTTATTTCTATTTTACAGTTTGATTTAGCTACAACTCTGGATTTTTCGTGATGTATTTAATCTCTAGTCATTGTTAGACAAAGGAGTTCGATTTTTAGGTTAGCTAAGAAGGAGTAGAGGGTTTTTGTAGTAAAGAATCCCAATTTTCAATAAGAAACATTGCTATAAGGATTCAAGCTTTCAAATTTTGCAATTCAAGTAACATCATTTCCTTTAATTTCGATTGCTCATTAGGTTTAATTACTGGTTCTGAATCTAAAAATTTCCTTCCAACTAGTTGCTTTAGATTTAATATTTTCTTCCTTAAAAACCATGCCTTTTTCTAAGTTTATTATGTCTACTTAATTTTCTAAGGGTTGGGGTGCATGAACCCCGCCCGATGTAATTCACGATATAACCATTGTAAGACTTTTGATATCGTGTCGTATAACTGGTCTAACCGTTGTAAGGCTTTTGATCTCGTTTGCCCTAGGTAATCAGGATGCTTAAGAATGCGATGCGAGTATTTGTTAATGCGATATTGCTTTAATTCGTCCTTTGCTTACATACTGTGCGGGCTACGATCCCTCATATATGTAATACTCAGGAGTACTAAAGACCGGGTTCATGTAAAGCTTTAATTCTAAATCTAGTCTTATACGAAGAGAATTACTATGGTGTGGGGGATTATAACCCGACCGATCGTTCTCATTTCATAGTCAAAATTATCATCAGCTTTTCGTCTAATTAGAATAATTTTATTTCATTTAGTCGTAATTTCGTTAGTACTCATTTTCACCTTTGCATTTAGTTATAGTTAGTTCGTAACCCAAATCACATTTTCCTTCTTTTTAGAGTCAAAGTTTGGTTTTCTCAATCTTTCCATCATCAACACGACTCTGTTCGTCCTTTTTCCTTGAGGATCGATACCCGACTTATCGAATTATTACTTGAGCGACATGCTTGCACTTAAGCCTAAATAGCACGCACACTAGACACATTTGTGGTCGCATCACTTATAGTTAAGTGATGGCGTGATTAGTTAACTTATCATTACTATACTCAAAATAGGTTTATGCCTCCATCTAATCTATACTACCCTCTTACAACCGTATTCCCATATATTAAACCTTACGAATACATCCTTTATGTGTTATCTGGCTCAAAGCATCATGCACCATACTGAGCTGCCAAGTCCGCATCTCAATATCGATCCCAAATATAAACTCATACAATAGAGGCAGACATAGAGATACATCTGGGGGTCATAATCATACCACATCATGACCAACTGGAATCGAAACCAACACCTATCCTCACACATAGATAGTGAACAAGAAATAATACTATGACTAGGGGAATCAACCCAGCACCTATTGTCAATGCCAGGGTGCACTATCCACTATGCTCAACCTCTTACGATATCACTCACGAGTAGGTATGTTTAATTTAACAAAAATCATACTCACATACATATATACACACGTCACTCTCATATGTATATATTTAATAAGTATCGAACTTATACGCATGTTCCATCGCGAATGGTTCAACCAATCCCGAAGTTCAACCCACTTCCCGATTAATTATATAAATAGTGGCTCACTTGAATCCTTGGTTATCCTCACTCGAAACCATATAATGTTGGCCTATAACACATACCAAACTCTATAAAGTCTTCACTAGTAATCCCACAGTACCTCGAAAGATCCTAGGGTCAATCCTCAAATCCTAACGAGTCAAAGTAAGGCATAAACAAAAGAGGGTAGGCGAGCAAACCGAGTAGATTTGCTGGAAGACTGAATCGGTTTGATTGAGGGAACCAGTTCATTCCCCCCAATGAATTGGTGAAGTTTTCTAAGCTACTAGGTTTCTTCTTCCTCAAGGTTTCTCCTCTAAAACCCACCAGTGGAGATTTCCACCCACTCTAAATATAGAAACTAACTCTTAGAATATTACCCAAACATTCCAGAGGTATTTTAACACAAAATCAACCCCGAATTCCGAATCAAACTTTTGGATAATAAATCAATCTTCTAATTAATTCAACACACAGTTTTCTCCAAATAATTTATCAAAGATCTAATCTTTATATACAAGCTCTACAATTTCATCCATCTAAACACCAGAATATGTTTTGAATTTCAAGTATGATTAATCTCCACTAACGATTCATTTACAAACCCTAATCTTTTATTGTTTAAATCTCTATATCAATTAAGAAAGTTTCAATCTTTGACATCTTAATTTTTATATTTCTACCTCTAATCATGAAAATAATTAACTACTATTAAATTGAGATACAAAGAAAATATGTACCTACCTCGTTGGATCAAAATCCGAAGTCATCTTCGAATTTTTTGACGGGGTGAGTCCTCTCTCTTCTCATATCCAATATTTCTCCTCTTTCTTCTTCTTTTTCTCTTCTCTAGGGCTCTCTTTATCAATCTCTTGTGAAAAATATTAACGGTGGACTTCCATCCACCTTCCCAACCTCTTATATATCCCCTTAATTAACCTAATACCATTTTGCTTCTTAGCCATAAGTGTAAAATGACCCTTCTACCTTTATATGAGTCCTATTATGTCTAAAAAGACTGTAGAACCCAAATATAACACCAGTGTACCTATTTTAGACTATTTAGACCCTTTCGAGATCATCGGTGCACTCGAAAAGGTCATCCGAGGTATCCAACTCCAAATACGCTAACATCTCATAACTTATCTTAACATACGAGTACTGTACACGTTGCCTATAAATCATACCGATCCGTCGATATATCACTCTATCGACATATAATAATAAACCATCACTTTTAACTCATACGGGACATATAATAAATCACATTTCCATTTTCTTATCACATTTAAGTAAATAATTCTAATTAATATTAATCCTTAACTCACTAATTAACATTTACCAAAATCTAATTTAATTTTTCCAATTAAATGAATAATATAAATTACACATAAATTAATTGATAATAAAAGTACGGGGATTTACATACTTCCCCTAATAACGGAATTTCATCCCCAAAATTCAAACGTACCATCCACGAAGAGCTCCGAATACTTTTACTTCATGTTATCCTCACACTCCAACATCGACTTGGTAGTATTGTGGGGTCTCCACTATACATGCACTAACGGTACCAACTTTGATGAAAGCTTATGCTCACGCGTAGTCCAAAATGGCCATAATTCTCTCCTCATATAAAGTATTCATATGTAATTCAATGTCCTCCAATGCTATGTGTCAATAAATTGTCACCCCTTAGATACCAACTCGATGACGACACATGAAACACATTATCAATACACTGCAAATGATTTGGTAAGGTGAGCCAATATGCAATTGGCCTTTCTCTCTCAAAAATGGAAAAAGTCCCCCAAATACTCTTGCACCAACCTCCCTTCTTCCCGAACTGCATCACTCCCTTTATGGGAGATACCTGCAGAAACACCTGATCACCACGTCAAACTCCAGGTGTCCTCGATCGCATCGGCAAAATTCTTCTAATGATCCTAAGCTACCCAAATATGACTCCTCACCACTCAACCCTTGCTGATATATCCTGAATCACATTCGGCCTAAGAAACTTGTTATTCCCTACCTCTACCCAACAAGAAAGAAAACAACAAGGTCTCCCTTATAACACCTCAAAAAGAGCCATGCCAATGGCAAATTGGCATAAGTTATTATAGGAAAAAAATACCATCGATAAATACTACACCTAGGTACCCTTTAAAGTTCAAAATGCACATCCTCAGCATATCCTCCAATATCTGGTTCACCCTTCCCGTCTGCCCACCAATCTATGGGTGATATTTCGTGCTCACATGCAATTATGTCCCTGTCGCCACCTAATAACTCTACCATATGTGGTACACAAAGATATTATCTTGATCTGAGACATTATTGAGATGGACCATGAGAAATTTTACTATTTTCACACTAAAAAGTTGGGCATGCGCCTTGTTGTGTAATCCACTTGAAATGGTGATAAATGCCCCATATTGGTGAACCGATCCCAATAACCAGATGGAATCGTGGCCCCTTTGTGACATTAGTAACTCCTAAATGAAATCCATTGATACATACTCTCCTTCCCACATCGAAATCTCAAATGGCTATAAAACCCCGTTGGTTTCCTACGATTAACCTTCACCATCTGATCAGTGGTGCACCTGGAGACGAAATCTATTATGTCTAACTTCATATCGGTCCATCAATAATGTTGCCTCCGATCATGGTAAATCTTATCCCCATTGGGATTCACCAAAAATCATTATCCATATGCCACTTCCATAACTACTCGCTGTAAGTCCTCGTTGTCTGGGACTATCAACCTCCCATTGAAGCGTAAGCCACCCTCAGTACAGATTGAGTAAGACTTCGCTCCATTACAAATAATTATTGTATCCCCTTCTAACAAGGGGGTATACCTTTCCTGTTCCTTCACAACCCTCAGAACGATCTCGGGTGTGATGGTCATTGCTGTCATATAGGCCCAAACTACCTCCTCCTGTTGTTGAAGTTCAGCTCACTTCGCCTTCCAAATCGCTACCAATTTCTCTATAGGCATACAGCTCAATGCTCTGCTCTCGCATTAACCTTTATCGTATGATACTAAATATCAAACTCATTAGGGTACCCATACACCCTATCGCACGTGCACATATGCACAAAGTTTACCCATGGAACATGCATACATCCAAAAATCAACCATACATACCAGTATACTATACAGTAAAGGTATACCCAATTAACCTACTAATCGTTCCTCAAATCTTCTTGAGATTTCCCCCACTTATTCAATTAGAGGTGCAAACTTTCCTGAGTGCTCCCGATATTGCACTCTTTGGCCCGACTGGTCTTTAATAACAGCTCACTACTGGATGCGCATCATCTTTAAACATGTAATGCTTAATGTATTAAACCAACGTCCAACACTACACCAAAATGGTAAAATTTTCACTTTTTTAGTTGCTAGGCTTGTGACGGTCAAAGACCGTGATGAAAAAATACGCATTTTTTTTGTCACGGTCATTGACCGTGACAAGTCCGTGATAAAGACTTATCACGATCAATGACCGTGACAAGTACAGATTGTCACGGACGTGTCACGGTCAATTATCGTGACAATTCTGTCAGTAAAAAACCCTCCCCCTTCTTTTTTCCCACCGATTTTATTCCATCCATTTCTCTCTCTCTCTCTCTCTCTCTCTCTCTCTCTCTCTCTCAATAGCGGTTGATCTCTCTCTATCTAGAACATTGGTATGTTTACTCTCTATTTCTCCTCCATTTATGTATATGTGTATGTATATGTGCATGTGTGTATATAGGTGTGTGTAAATGTGCGTGTGTGTGTGTGTGGTTGGGGGGAGGGGGTATGTGTGTGTGCGTGTGTGTGCATGTTTATGTGTGTGTATATATATGTGTGCGTGTGTGTGCGTATATGTGCACGAGTATATATGTGTGTGTGTGTGTGCATGTGGTGGGCAGGGGCAGCGGGGGGGAGGGGGGAAGGCAGAGGGTGTATATGTGCGTGTGTGTTTTTCTTAATTAAATTTTTATCGGTTTATTAGATATTTCCCCTCATACTGTAGTGCCCCTTGTAAAATAATTGATTGATTTAATATTGACTGGTTGTTAATTTTTTTTGTAAATTAATAATTAGTTCCCCTTTTATATGCAAGTAGGATTGCCCCTCATTGTAAATTAGTAAATTAATAATTGTATACTTTAATTAATGAAAAGAATTAATTGAGTAGATGAATTAGAAGGAGTACGGGATACACATTTGTTGTTGCCATTGTGGTTGGATTATAGTGGATCGATGTTGGGTTGTTTAATTTTAAAAGTGGCATGACCACTGGATTATTGTCCATATGGGGGTGGGATTTTTCATCTTTTTTTTAAAAAATTACTTTGTATAACGAACAATATATATATAATATGATAATTAAATGAAACATACTTGAAATTACATATAGTGCACATAGATACTAGCCTTCTAATTCTTATGCGTATGCATTCAATATCCCTTAGACCCATTCGAGAGTCATTACCCCTGTAATGAGATCTCTCGAATTTTCCCATTTGGACAGTTTGGGATTGCATCATTTCTGTATAATAATATTCTTAGTGGCTTAAAGTTGTTACTTTTGGAGGAAGTTTTTCAGTCGTATCCTAATGTTCTCTGGGTACATACTAGATTGACAAGTGTGACTGTTATTTCAATTGATCAATTGAAATATTACTCACAATTGCCAATCTACGTCATGTACTTAGAGAAGTACGGGGATATGCTGTCGAATTTTTCTCAAATCGTAACAATGTGCATGAGCTGTTAAGTATATTACAGAAATATGTGGTCTTGAATGGGATATGACCACTCACCCTTTAGATGAGATGGAGGAAATAGAAACTGAATGAAATTAAATGAAACATACTATAAATCCAAGTATTAATTTGAATTTGAAATTTAAAAATCGAATATAAATAAGACATAATTAAATGAAACATACTATAAATCTATGTTTTGTTTATACTAGTCCATGAATATACGTTTCTTACCTTTAATAGGTGATTAGTTGTGGTAGCTATGATGGGATATTCGAAATACAAAGAGTGGATGGATGAGACAAATAGAATGGAGGATGTGTTTCGCAGAGGTGCTAATGAATTTATGAAATACGCAAAGAGATGTCATAATGATGAAGAGTTTCCGTGTCTGTGTGATAGGTGTATGAATGGTAAGGTGTTTGAGTGGAAAACAGTTGAGCTACATTTGTTAAGATCGGGTATGAAAGATAGTTATCAATTTTGGAGTTTTCACGGTGAATTAAAAGTTCCTTTTGTCCCCGAACAACCTTCACAATAACCTTAAACAAGTAGGATGTATCCGTTTCAAAGATTGATGAATTTTTTTAAAGATAACATCAAGAATATGCGATACATTGTAGGATCAATTGCAGAGGAATACATCACCTTGGAGTCATCAATATGTACTCGCGAATATATGCCTGACTCGACCAGCGTTGATGACACTGTTGAGTTTGTTGATGATAATGGTCATGTGATGGGAAAACGAGTGAAATTAATGAGAATTTAGGCTGTGGGAACAATAAAAGACGAAAAACAATGGTACAATCAGACAGCGAATTTAGGTTGTGGTTATCACAAGAGGTAATTATAATGAAAATGGTCGTTACATAACGTTACATTACACTCAAACTTTACAAATAATCTAATTAATTTATCTATATTCTCAGCTCTTAAATAGGGTGATGCGGCATCAAGGCTTGCTCGTCTAGCCACTGGACCATTGTTCATGGCACAAGAGTACAAAAAGTATCGATTGAACGGTTACGTATTAGACACAAAAGTGTACAAGGAAAGTACAAATGTACAGAACTCGGGCATTTCATAATAGGCTCTTACTTTCTTTTGAGCGAGCACAAAAGATAAAAACCTCGTTGAAGCTGAAATGACTTACTGTGGTGTAATTCGAAATATATTTGAATTGGATTATATAAGCTTCAAAGAGATTCTATTTTACTGCGACTGGATAAGATTTGAGGATAAATGTAAGGACACAAATTTCCAATTGAGTCCTTTGTAGTTTTGACTCAATTCCGGACAAAAACGTTTGAGTCACAGGATCGAGTTCTTGACCATCCTTCAAGCCTATGACATACTAAAGTTGAAGACGTAGCGGCCAAGAGTATAAATCTTCTTCAAATGCCGATTTTATTGTGCCTCGTTTCTACATCAACAACATTTATTTTGTTTCCTCTTAAGGAATGAATGCATTACATATTTATATAGGAGCTTGGAACAATTTATATTTGGTGTAAGTTTTTATTTAAACTGTGTTTATTTTTAAAAAGTATCTTTAAAACATTAAAATAAAGTTTCTGGGCTAAATCTGAATGTTTATACATTCTGAAAGTCATTCGAAATTTTCCTTCGAACGAGTTTTTCGTTCGAACGAGGTTTGCTAACGATTTTGCCACTGGAACTTCATTCGATATTGTCGTTCGAACGAGAATGTCATTTGAACGAGTTTGGTAATGAGATTTTCCATCAGTCCACTAGAACTTCGTTAGAATGGTCGTTTGAATGAGACTTCATTCGAACGAAAATCACGTTTGAACGAGATTTTCGACGGGAAATTAAAATGGCAGTTTTGGGAAGTTTTTTAAAGTTTTCCCACTACTTTTCCCCACTAACTTTTGACTGACTTATGTAGTGCGGGAACCAACTCTTTTGAACAAAAATTTTCATATCCTTCCATCTCCAAGAGAGAGTTTGAGAGAAATTTTAAAAGAAGAAAAAGTTCATGTTTGAGTATTTATTTTTCAAAGAAAAACCTTTAAAACACTTATGTTTTACACCCATAGTTTGTTTATTCCAAACTTCCATATAAATATCTTGCTTGGAGTGTTTGGCACCGGTTTATCTCTACACCTTGAAGAAGAGAAGTTTGGGTTTACTTATACATCCCTCAAAGAAGAAGTTCGTTGTTTTGCTGCGGCATTCTCACATGGTGAAAGGCACCATGTGTGTTTGACGGTGTACATAAAGTATCATTGGTGAATTCCAAGATTCCGATGGAGCTCCGAGGTTGTCGACTAGGTGGATGTGTTTACTAGAAGACGCGTCAAGGCTTGAAAGGGGTCGAGTCGAGGAAGTAAGTCACATGTCTTGTAATTGTAAAACCATACTTAATGGACTTAAGGCTAGGGTCGTCCAAGGTTTTTTTCCGTTGTCGGTTTTTTCTCATACATCGCGGAGTAGTGGTTATTTGTTTATTTTATCTTTTACAAATCTCACCTTAGATGCATGCTTAGGTAAAAAGATAAAATTGGTTTAAATCACTACTCTTGCTTAATTTGGTGCTAATTAATATTTTGGGTAAAATTGATATTAATTTAATTCAAGTCATCATTTATTTTGTTAAAATCGGTTTGGCCTAATTTGGTAATATTGAAAATATGACTTAGGCAAATTTCTAGGACTTGGGTTGAATTAAGTTGGTTTAAGTGAAATTAACATATGTGTGTGTTTAATTTAATTTCACGTTGTTTATTTTAATTTGAGATAAATTAAAATTTGTTTTTGTGTTTATTCTGAACCATCTCGCTTCCGCATCTAAAAGGAAATTACTTTTTGTAATAAGAATTAAATTTGGGGGCCTCGTGTTCCAACAAGTGGTATCAGAGCATTGATTGAGAAAGCCTCTCCTTTTCAAACTGGTATCAGAGCCGAAGCGCTAATTTATCGCGTCAAAGATCCATTTTTTGGCTTCTATATTTTTTTGTCCTCCTTGTATTTTTAGGTGGTTCATTTTTTACTCACTCTCATTTTTTATATCTCTCGATGCGACGTCTTAATGATAATTTGTCCTTTTCTAATGAAAATGAAGTTTTTACTATTCGAGAGGAATTTAATGGGTTAATAAGTGTAATGAAAATTTAAGAGAATTAAATGTGAGATTTGCAAAAAGATTTAAATTTCTTGAAAACGAAAATTCTTGTTTTAAAGCTAAAGTTGAATTTTTGCAAACCTCGCTATATCAAAAAGATTTTTTTCGTGAAAAGCTCATGGACATAAATTACAATTTTAATATTTTATAAAAGTCCAAGAAAGATAGTGATTGTTGAGAAAAGACTCTTAGGGACATGTTTGCTCACATTGAGGGAGAGCGCGATAACCTTCTAGGTGTAATTGAAAATTTAAAGAAGGAGTCCCGTAAATTTGAGGAGTGTAATTTATTACTTGAGTCCGAAGTTTTAAAAATGAAAAATGATTTACTTGACTCGAGCAGTAGTTGTAATGGTTCTGGCTCATTTTGTTCAAATACTTTCGTTTCTAAAGCTAAGACAATTATTTGTTTTAGAGGGTCAACTTTATCCAAGGACTTTAGAAAAGGTCACACCTTAGGTAACATTCCTCGTGTTTACATATGCTTGAATTGTGGTAGGAAAGGTCACCTTAGGTCATTTTGTTTTATCTTAAAAGAAGTCATAGGGAGTCTATGTCTATCATTTCATTAGTTCTCAAATCCCATCATTTTAAATATACATCTATATGGGTTAAAAAATCATTTTTAGACGTTCTAGATATTAGATTTTTTTATTCTCATTTACTTTCACATGCTTCCTCCCTTGCAAAATCTAAAGGTTGAATGTGATAGTTTTGTTTGCATACTCTAGCTTTTTTTGCTTTATATTATCTATCATTGCTAGCTGTATGCATGCTTAGTCATTTTCTAGTCATTGCTTTATTTCATATCTCATGCTAGAAATCATGACTTGTTTATCTTTTGTATTCAATTTCCTTCATTTTAGTTTGCTTTAAATGAAAAATACAACAAGATTTTTGTTTATCATTTGTGTTTTACCCTTTTCGTAATTTATGCTTAATGAAAAATACAAATGATTTTTGTGTGTCTTTTGAGTAAATATTTTTATTATTTGTTTTAAAATTTTAAAAAACTCAAAAAGATTTTTGTTTATGTGTTATTTTAGTTTGACACACTTTATGTGGCATATACTTGTGTTTGAATCCCATCTTTTAAGCCCCCACGTGGCTAGAACTTTTGGTTAAGATTGTCAATCCTTAAAATGTTCTTTACCATGCTTATATGGAGTAGTTGGATTTTGTATTGTTTAAACGGATTCTATTTTTATATGCCTCAATTCACACGTGCACGAACTCATTTAAAATTTTGACTTCACAGGTTATATTTGAGCTTTGTGAGGCGTTCTCCTACCAATTTTGTCATCTACATACTTGTGACCTAGGAGGACTAGTGCATGTCAAAATCCATTGCACGTGAGATTTGTGAGAAATAAAAAATATTATATATAAATGTGCACGGGAAAGGGCTCCGAAAGGAATTATTATCCTTTGCAAATAAAAATCCACCATTTGTTTGGACCTAAAAGAAATACGTGGTTTAAAGGCCTAAAAATAGAATTATGGCATTAAAAAGAAAAATATTTGTCAAGGCCTATTTTTGTTTGATATATTCATTCAAATATATATGCTTATTGAGGGAGATTGGATGGTATATTAATGGTTTCCACAATGTTCGTTTATCCTAGTTGTACTTTCATTCTCATGACTCTATTAGTTTGTAGAATCATCAAAAGTCTAGGCTTGTATGCATTGTGTATGTTTGTTCATTGAGTTCAATTTATATTGTCACATGAGGTTATATTCAAATGTGATGAAGTTTACAATCAATTGAGAACTCCGTGAACATGTTTTAAGTGATTGGGTCTAAATTTAATTGTTGCTAGTTCACACACCAACACTTTCGTTTCCATATGACACATTTTTTCCATACGAGTGTGAAAAGCTTATCTTATTTTGTGTCATTTGTGCGTTTCTCTCTCTCTCTCTCTCTCTCTCTCTCTCTCTCTCTCTCTCTCTCTATATATATATATATATATATATATATATATATATATATATATATATATATATATATATATATATATATATATATCTCTGTGTGTGTGTGTGTGTGTGTGTGTGTGTGTGTGTGTGTGTGTGCATCTTTGGTATATCTAGAGTATGTATATATATGATATTTTTTTTGGGTCTTTGCCTTGCTTTCTAGTCCATCTATGCTTCTACTTCATAATTAGTATCTATCTTGTTGTATTCTTTATTGATATCACATGCTTAATTCTTATGTATCATATTGGTATCAATTTCTTGAATCTTAGTTGGTATCCATTATTATTTATTGGATTAGTTATAGTTTTGTTGCCTATATGCTTTCATGTTCTATACTGTTGTATGCACTTTTGTTAATTCTATCACCTTTGTCTATTCCTGAACAAAAAGGGGAAGAATGATAAGTGGAGAAATGGTATCTATTCCTATTTTAATCATATCTTTGTTTGGGGGAGATTTATCCTAAGGGGAGACGTCTTTCTAAGTAGGTCATTTGTTTGATAAAGGGGGGAATTAATTTAGGGGAGTATTTTATTTATATGCATTTAATATTTTGATATTCTCTATGCGTTTGATAGTTTGCTTAAGTGTGCAGGAATTCTTCTAAATGGCAACTTTCATCTTCGGCGAAGATATTGATCCTTGGGTAGTTTGAGTCAAGCTATTATAATTTTATTTCGGGTCGGATATTTCTATAAGTCTAGTAGACCTTGATGTCCCTTTAGGATTTTTGTTGGTTTTTGTCCCGGAATAGCCAAAGGGGGAGATTTGTAAGGACATAAATTTCCAATTGTGTCCTTTGTAGTTTTGGCTCAATTTCGAACAAAAATGTTTGAGTCATAGGATAGGGTTCTTCACCATCCTTCAAGCCTATGACATACTAAAGTAGAAGACATAGCGGCCAAGAGTATAAAGCTTCTTCAAATGCCGAGTTTATTGTGCCTCGTTTCTACGTCAACAACATTTGTTCCGTTTACTCCGAAGGTATGAATGCATTAAATATTTATATAGGAGCTTGGAACAATTTATATTGGGTGTAAGATTTTGTTTAAACTGTTGCTTATTTTCAGAAATTATCTTTAAAACTTTAAAATAAAGTTTCTGGGCTAAATCTGAATTTTTATACATTCTGGAAACTCGTTCGAAATTATCGTTCGAACGAGTTTTTCGTTCGAACGAGGTTTGCCAATGATTTTGCCACTGGAACTTCGTTCGATATTGTCATTCGAATGAGTTGTTTTGTTCGAACGAGAATGTCGTTCGAACGAGTTTGGCAACGAGATTTCCCATCAGGTCACTAGAACTTCGTTAGAAGGGTTATTCGAATGAGACTTCGTTCGAACAAGATTTTCGACGGGAAATTAAAATGGCAGTTTTTAGCAGTTTTTAATAGTTTTCCCACTACTTTTCCCCACTAACTTTTGATTGTGCGGGAACCAGCTCTTTTGAACCAAAATTTTCATATCCTTCCATCTCCAAGAGAGAGTTTGAGAGCAAAATTAAAAGAAGAAAAAGTTCATGTTTGAGTATTTATTTTTCAAAGAAAAATCTTTTAAAACACTTATGTTTTACACCCAGTTTGTTTATTCGAAGCTTCCATATAAATATCTTGCTTGGAGTGTTTGGCACCGGTTTATCTCTATACCTTGAAGAAGAAAAGTTTGGGTTTACTTCTAAATCCCTCAAAGAAGAAGTTCTTTGTTTTGCTGCGACATTCTCACATGGTGAAAGGCACCATGTGTGGTTGGCGGTGTACCTAAAGTCTCATTGGTGAATTCCAAGATTCCAGTGGAGCTCTGGAGTTGTCGACTAGACGGAGGTGTTTATAAGCAGACATGTCAAAGCTTGAAAGGGGTCGAGTCGAGGAAGTAAGTCACTTGCCTTGTAATTGTAAAATAATACTTAGTGGACTTAATGCTAGGGTCGTTCGAGGTTTTTTCCCGTTGTGGGTTTTTCCTCGCACATCGCGGCGTAGTGGTTATTTTTTTATTTTATCTTTTGCAAATCTCACCTTAGATGCATGCTTAGGTAAAAAGATAAAATTGGTTTAAATTACTACTGTTGCTTAATTTGGTGGTAATTAATATTTTGGGTAAAATTGATATTAATTTAATTCAAGTCATCATTTATTTTGTTAAAATCGGTTTGGCCTAATTTGGTAATATTGAAAATATGACTTAGGAAAATTTCTAGGACTGGGGTTAATTAAGTTGGTTTAAGTGAAATAAACATAAGTGTCTGTTTAATTTAATTTCGCGTTGTTTAATTTTAATTTGAGATAAATTAATTTTTTTATGTTGAACCATCTCGCTTCCGCATCTAAAAGGAAATTACTCTTTGTAATAAGACTTAAATTCGGGGGCCGCGCGTTCCAACAAGTGGTATCAGAGCATTGATTGAGAAAACCTCTCATTTTCAATAAAAATGCTTGTAAAGTTGATCATGTCACCAATTTTATCATGGTTGACTTGTCCAAATTGAAGAGCCACGACCACGTGAGCGATGAGACGTTTGTTTGTGCATTTCAAAAGTTAACCAAGTGTTTTACTCGGAGTATATCAACAACGAGCCATGGTCAATTGTCCTACACGCGCCAAAGCGTCTAAATAGTAGTGTGGATGACTTGGCCGCTCCTACCGAATATCAATCCATTTTTTATGATAATCCGAATTTGAAACAATTTTTCAATTTGTAATAAATATTCCAATTTGCACTTTATCAATCCATTTTTAATGCTTTTAATTGATTTGCACTTTATCATTTTCACTCTTGTGTAGTGTGCGTGTATGTGGGCAGTAGGGGTGGGGGTGAGGATGTTTCGGATTTTTAGTAATTGTACATATTATGAGATAAATGTTGTACATATTATGTCTTCTTCTAATTCAAATTTTTAGTAATTGTACATATTATGTCTTCTTCTAATTCATTTTTATTTGTACTAATAACAACATTTTTTTTACAACAAATGTCTTCTTCAGGTATTAAGGCGAGGATGATGATGCTGATTGTGATGATGTCGTCTGGGCTCGGTGGTATCCGAGGCGAGGAGGGCTCCTCGGCCCCTAAGCCCCCCAAATATGACAAATTGAGGATGGCCATCGAGAACAAGATGGGGCTATTAGCGAGATCCCTCGAGCTGGTAAAGACAATCATCAACTAGGGGTACACTAGTTGGAGGGAGGTGACAAATGAGCTCAAGTTAGCTATTTTCTTGGCACTACAGGTAATGAATTTATATTTATATTTATATGAATATTTCAATTTCAATTTCATTTTATATTTATATTTATATTTATATTTATATTTATATTTATATTTATTCGCAACTAACATTGTATTTGTTGGACAGGAACAATTAAGCCTGGATCCAAAGCTACGCGATTCCGTCTTGGAGCAGTTGAGAGAGCAACACAAGACGTTAAAGAAAAATATGCGGACCCGATACTTTGGGAAGACTCGATAGTTTGTTATTCGAATGCGTGAATCCGTCTTGCGAAAGAGTCAATATCATTGGCATAATGGCAAAAGTTTATTGACAATGAGATCGGGGAGCGACAATTGGCATCTCGCCAATCGGGGAGGGAAAATCGGGAAAAAAATACGGACGTTCACTACTCCGTCCAGACGTCTTACGCTAAGGTGGAGCATACGATAACAGTAAGATTTAATTTTTCTATAACTACAGAAATATATTATTCTACAATATTTTACTTTACGGGGCCGATACTAATTTTACTTTATTTTATTTCAGGGGACAGGGAGTGGCCCTGGGGGTAGGCCACATAGGCTCGATACTTATGTGGCTATTCGAACGAAGAAGCGTAAGGATAAGGAGGTGTCCCCGAGCTTCGCGGCCACAATTTTAAGTAATCCGACACTTTACTTTTTGTTAATTACGTTATAATTTTTTTATTTACTTATTTTACAAATCATGTCCTTTTTGTCGTTTCAGGCAAAGCTTAAGGAAGTGTATGAGTCATAGTCTGATACCGACAAGGCATCTTTGTCCACAGACGCACTCAGCCAAGTGCTTCGCACTGATCGCAAGGGGAGGACAAGGGGGTGAGCTCGCGGGTGGCCAACTCTAGGATCATCGGATTGGTGACGAACGACACCGGGTTGGCTCGAACGATGGACTCACATGATGCGAAGTTGTCCCGTTTGGAGGTGAAGGTCTAAGATATGTTCTCATTCATGAAGCATTCGTTGGGCAGAAACCGTAAGGGGAAAGGGAAGGAGAAGGAGGTGCAGGATGATGAGGATGTGGACCCCGCTGCTTCATCGTCGATACGTGCGGACTTTGATGATCCACTCCCCTATTTGGCTACTTTTAACCGATTGATGTCGACACCTGGTTGGCCGAACGTGTTTATAGTGGACATATTTGATGGCCAGTGGATAGGGCGGGGGTTGAGGGACCTTAATACCGTCCAGGGTATGCCAGTTCATGGACGTTTGCTTCAAGACATCGAGTCCAAGGTGCTCGTCACGCATGTGATACCCGGATAGGAGAACTCCCCCTTGTGGTTGCGTGAACAATGCGGCACGATGTATATTTCTGAGTGTGTCACTTCGTATATCGTGTGGCCTACTCACCTCCTAAGAGCTAACCTTACCCCAGACATGTAGTGACATTATTTAAATTGAATTGTTTTAAGTTGTTACATTTGAATTATATTTGGATTATATTGTGATGCATATTGTTTTGAATGTATATTTGCATTATCTCTATTTTATTTGGATATATGATGTTTGAACAGGTACAACGTTGCTATAACAGGTACAAATATACTGCTGGGCAGTGGCAGTGGCCATACTGCCCAGCAAATTTTTTTTAATTCTGCCCAGAATTATCACGATCATTGACCGTGATAAGTCCCTGATAAAGGATATTATCACGGACGTGTCACGGTCAATGACCGTGACAATTTTTTAAACATTGTCACGGGCTTGTCACGGTTTATGATTGTGACAAAACTTGTCACGGTCATAGACCATGACATGACCGTGACAATTCTAATGAACTTGTCACGGTCAATGACCATGACAAGTTTGAGACAAAAAATGTTGTCACCCCCAGAATTGTCACGGTCATTGACCTTGACCAATCCAACTTGTCAAGGCCAATGACCGTGACAATTCGGCAGATTTGGTGTAGTGCAAGATCCAAAAGTCTCTCAACTCCTGACATTAGTAAGCCTCATGTGTGGGATATCTCGTAATAAAAATTCAAACAACGAACCCCCCCCCCCCCCCGATACATTATCGCCTAGTTTTGTCATTATCGAGATTTGTTGGTCCAAGTCGTAGTACTACACCCAAGGTGATGTACTCCTATGGATACAACCCTTCACCAAAAGCTGCTAAATCTGAATCCTCAATTCTAGCATCTCTAAAGGAGTCATACAATACGATGCTCGCATTATCTCCTAGTCCTCGGTGCTAGTTCGATCATAAACTCAATCTCCCGACTCAACGGTAGCCTTGTATCTCCCGAATCATATTAGTAAAGTCCTTCAAGACAGGGATCGAATCTAATGAGACAATTATACTCTTCGAAGTATCATCTTATATATAATATATATATATATATGCTCGACCCTTTCTTTGGGCGAGACATTGCCACAAGAAACCGATCCTGCCCTGGAATAGCAACCACGATAGTCCTACTATAACAGTCCACCATTGCTCTAACTATCGCCAACCAGTCGATATTGAGGATAACAACATACTCGTACATATATAAAATGAGAAGATACAATAAAAACATAACCTCAATTTTCTACACTCTCTCTCCCCTACAGATCAAACGAATTAGATCCCCGCTACCCCATGGTAAATATACAATCATAATAATATCTGATGCTATGTCCAGTATACTCATCTCACATGCGAATATAGTGCAAATAGAAGAATGTGACGCTCTCGTGTCAAATAATACCCTCCCCATGTTCTCATAAATAAAAATCATGACCTCAATCTCTAACGATGCTTATTGTACAACTGATCCATGACGTTACACACACGTCAAAATTGCAACTGCCCCTGCGAAGGCGGTAATGCTGAAACTGTCGGTGGGGATGGAAGTTATTGAAATGTTTCCCCGACTAGGCATCCAGCTGCTGACCCCTAGCCTTATTTAAGCAAGTGCACCATATGAGGCCTTGATCCCCACATACGAAACATTTCTTTATAAAATTTATCTGCCTCTGGCCCTGCTGACCCTGATGAGGTTACCCCTGTCCCTGGCCATGCTAGTCATTATAACCTCAACCTTGCTAGCCTCCGGTATTTGTTCCTTTAGCCTTGATGGTGTGAGGGGTATATTGCTTACCCTGATGGCCCTGCTTGTAATAGTTGTTACTCAGCCTAAATCTCTTAGCAGAGTCCCCGTGCTGGGAACCCCACTTTTTCTACATCTACTACTGTTACGGTGCCCCATTAGCATCGTTAATCCCAGACTTGCCCTGCTAGATAGAATCCCTATTCCTCTTCGCTCCCCTCAGACGGAAGTGATGATACTGATAGCGGATAAACATGATATTTACGAACTTAGTGTAAGTTTGTAACATTGGGTTCCCCAATAAGTCTGGTGAATCCTCTAAGTGAGTCCTTTAGTAAACTTGAGAACCCTCTTCTCCTTAGTATTCACCTCATCAGGCACAAAGTTCACCAAGCACGTTAACTCTTCCTCGTATTCAGCAAAAGTCTACCCCTCTTGTGAAAGATCTAGGAATATCCTCCTCGTCTCTGCTTTAACTACTGATGGAAAGCACTTACGGTCAAAATGCACCCAAAACTCCTGTATAGTCATCTCATCCCTCACCTCTGATGTGGTAAATGACTCCCACCACTGAAGAGATGCCCCGACTATCTTGAACATAGTTAGTACCTATTTTTGAGTGTTGTTGCACTCAACCATATACAAATGCCTTTGGATATCCTTCTTCCATTGGCTAGTTTCTACAATATCTGCACTCCCTTGAAACTATGAAGGATGGCCCTTTTGAAAGGCCTCTCTGACTCACTCCCAAACTGACGGCATTGGGTGAGCCTGAACTGCTACTACCACTGGCGATTGTGGTTGTGCTTGGGAAAAACGTTGTGTCTATGCGACAATTGATGCGACCTCTGTTGTCGTCATATTCCCCTGGGTGGACTATGTCTCTGGTCGAGCCTCCTCCTCTACGGCCCTCCTCGTTGCACGAACTGGTCTACTCTCCTGGCATTTGGCATCTGAAATCAAACCGAAGTTGTATTAGATTCACTTCAAATATAAATAATAGCAAAAGAACATAAATGCACAATATGAAACAACAGTCCTAATCATATGAATCTATATCAAAGAAATTCAACGTTAATAATGTAACAAGTCTGCACAAATCCTAAGGACGCAAGAACCTAATACTCTGATACCAATAGTGACAACCCGCCTATTCTACTACTGGGTGGCCAATCCTCTACTAAAATAAAATAAGAATCTCAATATGGTTCACTCTCAACATCACTCCTGCAATCATAAAATAATACAAGTAATACGAATAAAACCATATAATTAAAATTAATAAATAAAGCCCATGCATTAATAGATAATAAGAGAGAAGCGAATAAACAATCGATCACAAAATAAAACATCCACAACATAGAATTAAATGATAAAAGTAAGTACTGGAATATAAATGTCTGATAGTAATATAAAAACCTACCCATCTACGAGAAACATGCCCAAAATAGAAAGTAAAATGACTAATCCTATCTTGATAATATAGACTGAGGCGTCTAATCAAAGATGTAGTGTCTGCAGCTACTGCATAACAAGAATGAATTTCTCCTTGCGGTCTCAGCTGCTATTGCTACATACCTAGGGTATAAAAAGAAAAACAAGGGAAATAAAATCATGTGGGTCAAAGCCCGTACAGTAGAAAATATTTTTCAAGTAGATAATTGTTTGAAACCAATTAAAACACTAGTGTATTACTTTAATAATTAAGCGGCCGCATTCACTTGCAATAAACCTCACCTCTCAATTATAGTTCACACCTAACGTGTTCCTTTTATTTATGCTAATTAAACTATCAGGTCAAACTATGACATATAACTGATATTTAATCCCAAACCCACTAATACCCTCTACTAGCTAAGTATAACGACCTTTGGTAGTTATAAGTTCATAAATAATATTGCAGCGATACACTTGCTATAAATATTTATTCACCTCATAAAGATAACATAGGAACACCCGTGCTATAAATATATATATATACACAATATCGTATAAAAAAAGGCATATATATCACTCGATATATACCTATAATATTATCTCCAGAGATTGGACCTCGTGGATACATCCCTCGTGTGTTATTCGGCTCCAGGCATCGTGCATCACACTGAGCCACTGGGTCAAAATCTCACCACCGATCCCAAACGTAAACACTTACAACGGATGTAGTCATAGACATACATTCGGGGGTCACAACCATACCACATCGCGCCTTACCAGACTCAAAACTAACACCTATTCTCACACATGGATTGTTGACGTGCAATAATACTATGATCTAGGAAATCAACCCAACATTTGCTGGTCAATGCCAGGGTGGATTTCCCACTACGTGCAACCTCCTACGATAACACTCACGAGTAGGTTTAATATAACAAATAGAATACACACATACATACATACATACACACATACATACATATATATATATATATATATATATTAAGTACCGAACTCGTACGCATGTCCCTCCGCACACGGTTCACCCAATCCTAAACTTCAACCCACTTCCCAATTAATTAAATAAAGATTCACTCACTTGAATCCTTTGTTCTCCTCACTCAAACCCATCTAATGTTGGACTATCACATGTACCGAACTCTATAAAGTCTTCCCAAGTAATTCCACATTACTCCGAAAGCCCCTATGGTCAATCTCCAAGTCCTAATGTGTAAAAATAATGCATAAACAAAATATCGAATAGGCCAGCAAATCTAATCGATTTGTTGGCGGCTCGAACGGGTTCGGTTGAGCGAACCATCTTGCTTCCCACATCGAATCGGTTCGGCTTTCCTAGTTATCATGTAGCTTCTTCCTCGGGGTTTCTTTTCCAAAACCCTCCATTGGAGGTTTCAACCCACTCCAAACACAAAAATTAAATCTTATAACATTACCCTAACATTTTAGAGGTATTTTAACACGAAATCATCCCTAAATCCCAAATCAAACCCTAGGATCTTAAATCAAACTTCCAATTGATTCAACACATAATATTTCCCAAAGTAATTATCAAAGATCCAATCTTTATATACAAGCTCATCCATTTAAACCCCAAAATATATTTCAAATTTCAAGTATGATTGATATCCATTAATAATTCATTTACAAACCCTAATCTTGTATCATTTAAGTCTATGTGTCAATTAAGAAAGTTTTAATCTTAAAATCTTAATTTATAGATTTCTACCTCCAATCATAAAAAAAAATTAACTACTATCAAATTGCGAGATAGAGAAAGTATACACTTGCCTCATTGGACCAAAATCCAAAATCTTATACGAATTTGATGATGGGTTCAGTCCTCTCTCTTCTCCTCTCCATGATTTCTCTACTTTCTTCTTTTTTTCTCTTCTATATGGCTCTCTATCTCAATATCTTGTGTAAAATATGAAAGGTGGGTTTCCATCCACCTTTTTAACCTCCTACATATTCCCTTAATTAACCTATTCCCATTTTTCTTCTTAGCCCTAAGTGTAAAATGATTCTCCTACCCTTATGCGGGTCTTGTTATGTCTGAAAAAATCCTAAAACCCAAATATAACACCCGAATTCCTATTTAGAAGTATTTTGACCATTTTTGGATCACTGGTGCACTCGACTGGGTCATGTGAGTCACTTAACTCGAAATATGCTAACATCTCATTAATCGGTCCCAACACGCGCGTATCGTACACATCGCCCATAAATTATAACAATTCACCGATGTAACTCTCTATCGTCATATAATAACAAAACGTCGCTTTTCACTCAAACGCAACACATAATGAATCACATCTCCATTTAATTTTTACACACAAGTAAATAATAATAAAAATAAAAATTAATCCTTAACTCGCTAATTAATATTTACAAGAGTCCAAATTAATTTCCCCAATTAAACTAATAATATAAAGTACAAAAAAATTAATTAATAATAAAAGTATGGATTATTAGACAATGTTTCATTTTATTTCATTATCTAAGTTAATTGGGCTTATCCTGTACGCACTTATAGTTTTCACATTGGATTTTATGAGAATTTTTAAACATAATGTGGTGTAATTGAATTTTTTTTTATTTTGTTAAGGATAAATAATAACAAGCTAAGGAAATTTAATTATAAAAGGTCAGTTATGGGCGATTTTTCTCATTAGAAGAGATTAAAAACGGAAAAGGTCGAATTTCCAAAAATACGGGCAATCGGAACCCTCCCTGGCACGTCAGTGGAAGTACTTAATTTTCAAGCTCGTGTACACCCTTTCTATTACGATGCTACTCATAATTTCACGGGTATATTTTGCATATTAACTATTTTTTTCCTGCTTATGGGGTATTTTCACTATAAAAGGGGGATTATGTAGCCTTTAAGGTCACCATTAACTTTTTACCTTTTCTTTTTTCTCCAAAAAGTCATATTCCCAAATGGTCATTCCTTTTACTGAGGTGTATACTTCTTATATCAAATGCTTGGAAGATATGAGTTTCTATGGAGTAGATTGTGCATCTTTTAACTTGCACCCAGTCACTTTATAGTGAAACCATCAAATTAAGTGGGGCCTCTTAGAGACAGACTTGTAGTTCTAGTATCCAGAGGTCTATGTGTTCCTCTTAGGGTTAGATGAAGTATGTCTGACTTTGAGGAATTATGTGATATCTTGGGTGTGTACCCACATGTTCCAATTACCACGTCAAATTTTTCTCACTCCCCACGAGACGTATTGGGCCATATATTTTACATTTCTCATTCTACTACAGGACCTTTGGTGCGTGGTGCATGAATTTACCTCCCATTTATGCTTGAGTCGATACACCATTGGGATGTCTAGTCCACATGCTAGAGGGATGTCCTTGCTTTGGGCCTAACTACAAAATTTCTTCTGGTAATGGGTGGTATGAGTGAGGATTCCCACATTGCTACCATAGTTCTATGGATCGGTTATTATTGTAACACAATAGCCATTATTTTTTTAGAGACACTGAATGGTTTTGATGATTGAAAGGTGGATCCTTCTACCTTTTTATAAGAAAGATGTGTGATCTTTTATATGTGGTTGGTAGATATGTTCAGGTTGGCCATCCTTCCCCATATTCCATATTCCAACACTAGTAATTTTTTTAATAGGAATGTATGCACTATGTTGTGCCCATGAATGATTGATATGACTGGCTGATGGTAAATGGATATAGCACTCTTCATTGGCCCATGCTTTGATGGGAAAAAAATGCCCATGTTAAAACTAGATCACTGTCATTATGTCCCACTTGTAGGTCTTCATTGGATCTGTTTTTATTTTCTTAGAGTATTTCATAGAAAGTGGTTGAGAGCTGCTTATTCCACCTTGCATAAGAAGTTCTTGCATCTGGTGGGTTGGAACCTGACTGAGTCACTATGAATGTCCTTGGAGAGTTCGTGGCAATGGCAAAGGATTACTCGACATCTGACCTTTTCTATTACTGAGACCTCGATTATGTGAATAAAGAATCTGAAGTGGTTGTTTAGGAACTTAGTTTTGAAGGTATATGCAGAGGAATATGGTGTTGGAGATCGATATACATGGAAGAAATTTTTTAGCTCTAGTCATTGAATAATTAAGCAATAAAAAGAACAAAATTAAAACACAGGTCCAAAAATTGAACCTATGGTTTCGAATATAATACCTTTGTAGATCTTATTGCAATATGATTGGGAGAATACTATTTGAGGATAATTGGTGTTTACCTTCTTTTGGTCCTCCAAAATGTTGCTAGAACACACCCAAATGGTTGAATATTCTAATATATGATCCACCCAAAATTAGGTTGGTGTGTGGCCACCTTTGAAGTAGAAAACTCTTTCTTTTTATTGAGATATGGTCCTCTCTCTCTAGTCTCCTTCACAAAAATATGAATAGTATTTTCTCTCACCCCTCTCAAACCCTAATAATGAATTATGAAGGTTATAAGCTGAGCTTAAAAAAAAGGTCATGCCCAATGCACAAGGCTCGTGCTTAATTATAGGGTCTGGGAGATACAGATGCCAACTGGCATGACCCCCATATATGAACATGAAGAGGTTACTCTCATGTCTCAAACTTGTGACCTAGGAATAGCCTCACTATATTCTTGAACCAATATAAGATAACTTAATAGGTGGGCTTAGGCCAAGCTAGGTTTCTTGAGAATATGGGCTTCAAAATAAATACTCTAAATTTCGAAATTACAAATCCTATAATTTTTTTCCTTTATTTATTCAATCATAATTAATTCCACTAAACAGTTATGACTACACTATAATTTTATTATCTCAAAAATTACTCGGATATAATGAGGTATTATTTGCAAAGTCGATAATGGTGCACAATATGATTACCCATGTTAATCTTTCGATACCCTCTTGATCAAATCATTTTTTCACTAATTGACTTTACCAACATCTTATTAATTCCTTGATTCTCAGACTTGAATTATTTTGCTACTCCATCAAATTATAAAATAATTCACAGCTTGGGGTTAACTAGTGGAAAATATATTAAGGGGATATCGTACTCCAAGGTATCCTGAGAAGCGGATTCTTTAGAATTATGATCTCAGACATACACACATAACTTTCACTCAATATGTGGGAATCATTTGGTTCAATCTAACATCGAGTTTCACCCGTAGTAATTTAAGCAATAATTATACAAGCATTAAAATCCTCATAATTCTAGATATTAAGAATGTATTCACCCTTTGCAAATGGTGTGAGATTACCCAAGTACAATCCATTTAGACTTAAATAACATGGATGACCCCGTTCAACACATTCCTCGATATATCGATCGCAATTTTATTTTGAACTATGGTACAAGTTCTCGAACCATCAAATAGGTTCCCATAGTTTGAGATAACTACTAGGATTAAATCACAACCATTCTGATAGGATGTCAAGTTTCTATCCTTGTTTAAGAGTACTAGGAATGGAATTTTCATCTCCTGTGATTAAGCCGTACCTAACTCACTGGAATTCCTACTAACATACATATGAAACTATTTAAAGAACTTTCTCAGTAATCTGAATCACATCCTTATTCTTGTTCATACTCTTCATCACCTGGAGTTCTTTAAGAAGTTGCACTAAAAATCCATCAAACTTATTCACAGCATAGTTCAGGAAAAAATATTTAAAGGACTCCGGTAGTGATTTGAGCATAAATCGACTTGAGTTTCCCCATCGATTTTAGATCCAAGCACTTCCAGTTATCCCAAGATTGACATCATCTTAAGAGCATGCCCATTAATGGGAGTACCCTTCTTAGAATTTTGGTGTTTACCAGCCTTACCTTAGCATCTAACCTTTTGACATGATTATGATCCTCAAACATGTCCTTGAGTTTTAAAATCAAATTACAATCATCCGACATATGATGATGTTGTAACACATTGGTCATATAAGCCAATATATAGCAACAAACCATCTAATCAAACTTTTTCATCTCTAATAGGCTTGGGCATTTCTTTTAGGTTTCCCTTACTCATGCTTGGCAGGACATGTTTCAGTCTAAACAGACTTAAAGTCCTCACCAATAAGGATAATATCTGTAACAACCCTCGCTTTTGAGAACCTATTTTATATTTACTTACTGTGTGATGTAGTTATATAAAATATTGGAATATGGAGTAAGTATTAATTTAATGAAGATAAAAGTTAATATTTACTAAAATGTTGCATATTTACCTTATATGTAGGTAGATATCACCATGTTGTGTTTTATTGTGTCATAAGATTTAAAATGACATTATGGTTTGAAATGAAACCGAAACTTGAAATGAGTTATAAAATTTCCAAATGATAATTTGGAGGGCATAGTTAGTCCCGAAATGTGTGAGATAGTCGAAATAAGTGTCATAGTGCATTTTTATGTTTTGGGCACTTTTGACTGGTTATAGCTTGAATGTGTAGTTGCGAGTCATTTTATCGCGGTATTAATCATTTAAGTTGGATTTTAGACTTAAGCCACGATTTTTAAGTCTTGCATTTCATTTATTTCTCTTGAGTTCATTTAGTGACCCAGAGAGAGAGAGAGAGGAAGAGAACTTCGGAGAGAAAGAAGAAAAGAGAGAGATTCAAGCTTGGAGATTGTTGCTACTACAAGAAAATCAGATATTCCTACACCAAGGCAAGTTTTCTACTTGTTACTATGTGATTTAAGATGCATAATTAGTATTGATAGTTGTGTATTAGTTATGGTTTAACAAAGTTAGGATTTTTATGGATTTATGGGTTTTCAATCCTTGGAGGTTGATTTGGAAGTGTATTAGTGTAAATCATTGTTGTTGGATGCGTTAATAATCAATTGGTGGCAATAAATGATCTTGGTTTGGGTTGATTGGAGTTGGGGGAATTTGGGAGTCCAAGACTCCATATCCAAACTTGGCAAATTCCCAGGGCCGAATCGATTCGTCCATGTTCGAATCGATTCGCCCACGGGGCAGTTTACAGGTCTGAATGGACCCAATCGATTCAGCTAGTCTGAATCGATTCGATAATTATGCAGAAACCCAAATTTCCTGACCGAATAGATTCGGATCGTCCGAATCGATTCGGATGGTCCGAATCTATTCTCTTTTCTAATCGAATCGATTCGGCCAGGCCGAATCGATTCGTAAATCCTGCACTTTTAGGATATTTTTCTTAGTTAATTTCCAACCCTTTCCTTTAGGTTTAGGACCTAGCAACCTTCTTGTATGAAGTAAACTTAGAGTCCTAGAGTTTTAGTTGAGTTGAGTCATTACCCTACATTAGTAATGGGTTAAACGGGGCTTATTCCTGAGGTGTACAAATTGAGGTTAGGGCATTTCTTTCCTTTAGTACATTTTTAGGAGTTTAGGAGTTGTAAGCCCATAATTGGAGTCTTTAGGAGCTCAATGGAGGTATATAAAACCTTGGGGCTTGTAGAATTATTGTGCTCACTTGGAGAATAATTCGGGACTTAAACTATGACGAATACTAATGAGAGTATTCAATGATTATGGTTTCGGATAAAATGAAAACATATGTATGAATAATGGAAATGAAAAATGAGATTTAAATGGTAAATGATAATTTACTTAAACACACCTCTCTAAATGCTATCATAAGGGAAGTTCGCGCATGAGGTGATGTCCCCTGACTAATGAACGAAGGGAGACTATAGTCCTCGGCCATATGCGGGATTGTTACATGTTTTTATTCTGCGCTAGTGAGGTAATTTCGGGTGTGGTTATGACTCACTCACAGTCATATGGCCACTTCCCGACGTGCGTTAGTTGCCCAGGTTGTCTTGTTTGATAGGCCCTTGAAGATGATAGTCATTTAGAGGCGCGCCCAGTGGGAAAACTCGGAGGGGTCGTCTAAGAATCGTTATATGTATAAGAATATAACAATTCTAAATTCAAGTGGGATTTGATATATGTGAAATGCCATAAGTGCATATGACAGTAATTATATTCCTGATATATGAAATGAATTGGTAAAATGATGGAGACTTTAATTAATGCTATCTAATTTATCCTCTTGCATAATTAAATAAAAGTATAATCCCTAAAATTTTCTTGTTATACTTTGAGATTATGTTATTGGGCTCACATCTTTATTATTCTTGATTAACTGTTCATAATTTTCATGCTTCTTATTCATCTGGTAATCATATAAAATCGGGCCCTGACCCCTTCATTTTCCTTGTTGTGCATGAATTTGTATCCGCTCAGGTGCTTCGCCGCAAGGGCACCTGTTTTGATATTTCTACTCCTATGCTTTTGAGGAGCTATAAGATTTTGCGGATATTACAGGATGTGTTGTTAGACGCCTTCATTTTTTTGTATTCTAGATATGATCGGGTCTTTCACTCGGGCGTGTGGCCCAAACTTTTGTAACTGTTTAATGAATGTATTATGTAATTTATTGAACTGTTGAAATACGTTGTATGTAACTGTTGACCGACAGCATATTCGGTCCTCTTATTATATATTTATTATGGATGTAATTTAAGCCCTTTTGGAATTCCACTTTCTCTTCAGATTGGGTTGTTTAAATTATTTTCTTAACTTGTAATAAAACTAAATAAATTTTATTTTGGCAACCCGCTTTCTGAATTTATTGGTTGGTTTTCCCGTATACTTATTTTTGTTGTGATGCTGAGAATGATTCCATCCATAATTCCGTTTTATTGGAGTATCGGACTGGCCACCCTTTATTTTGGATCACAAGTTGTCATAATATCTATATTTCTTTTCCATTGTATATAGTTCATGTCAGTTAATTTGTTGTACTATTATATTGAAGCACGTGGGTTAAATAATGATCCCATTTTAAAATTTGTAAATCATAAATTTTAAAATGAGAATTAATTTCAAAATAAACTGTGATAATTTAAATTTGTTCTATTTTTAAAATGGCATGCCTTTCCGCTATTTACAAGTAAAAACCTTCTGACATTTTAGTTCCCTTATGAAGTGAGATTTTTCGTTAGGAGCTTAAATGACCACACCTTGAACTCAACATACTTTCTTCTTTCAATTATGTACTTCGAACACTTCAAGATCCTCTTCCTAACATAATTCAATAGTTAATTCCTTTCGATCCCACAATTAATAACAGTGACTCCGTTGGGGAGGATATCATTAATCATGGTTAAGTGTATACCCGATTTATTTTGCAATAGATTCGATTGTGAAAGATTTCCCCATTAGGGGATATCAAACTCACTCACATTCTAATCTTGGAATTATCACTTATAAACTTTAAGAATACCGAATTCTCGGATTAATTCCATTCAGGGGGGAAAACTAGCTGATGTGAGGAATTAATCACATCACATTCATAGGGGTTTATGTTGAAGCCCCTTTCCTACTTAGTTATTTAAAAACTTGAGGGTATATGAAAAATTATTTATTCAATTATAAAAGCCCGATTTAAGTCGTTAGTAATTTTCCAATTTACTAGCATAAATTTAATATAATATGATCTCACTTTTTAAATTTTCAAAAACTAAAAATAAGGATTTAAAATTTAAATTAAAATAAAACCGAAGATCTCAATTTAATTCACACCTTAAAATTAATCATCCGAATTTGATACAATTTAGAAAAGATTAAATTAACATTAATTTTTGAAGAAAATGGTGATCTATGCCGGTCTAAAAAATATAAACCATGTGGTCTAAAATTGGATATCCCTAATTATCCATTTAATTAGCACACGAAATCCTGCAACAAAATATAATAATGAGAGATTAAAAGTAAATAAATAAATCCAACAATAAGTAAAAGGACAAAAATGCCCCTTTCTATCATAGCCAAAAATTCTTCCTTGACTAGACTCCTTACAGAAATAAACTCTTTTGAAGAAGTGCCCAAGTTGGTGAAGAATCTATTGAAGAAAAATCCTTTTGGAACAAGCTAGTTTAAGAGTCCTTGGCAAAATTGAATTTTGTCCCTGATCCCAATGCCGAAACCACAATCCCACGAGGTTGACCCATGGTCAAGACTATCATCGTCGTTGTCATGGCCTACGTGCATGTATGGATGTTCATTATTTCTTTGGTTCTTGGATTTATTAGGGTTCTTGAACATCCTCCAAAACTACGTCATTTTGGACTTCCAGCAGCCTTCAAAAACTCTATTAAAGACATCCATTCTACATCAAAATCAAGCGAAAAACCATGGATCTTCCACCAAAATCACAAGTCGATGCAAAATATAAAATTCTTAAATCCAATACATCCCCTCACAAACTCCTCCAAATACATAAATTACATACAATAGCTAGTAAAGTGTAATTATTACAATCAAATTGAATCTCAGAGAAATTTAACTAAGGAAAAACCACCATAGTATTTATTCACATAAACAAACGTTCATATGACCATAATGGAAGGTTTGTAAATATTCAAATACTACAAAAACATGTTAGTACACAAACATATACTACCATGCATATATTTATAACATGGAAGCCTAGATTAAAGCCAGTGGACAACATGGAATCTTCCTAAAGCATGATCACGCTACAAGAAGGGCTTTTCTACCAATTTTTGATGATCGATATATGTGACAAAAAAAATTTAGTCCTACAATGTTCGAATGATTACGCAACAGAAATACTAAAATAAAAATTAGGTTTGAAAATTGAGCCTGGGGTGTTAAATACAATACCTTTGCGGATCCGATTGCAGTCCGATGGGGATAATATTATTGATGATGATTTGGTAATGCCTTCTTTTGGTCCTCCAAAATATTTCTAGAACTTTACCAAATTCTTTGATCTTATATTATATGATCCACCCAAAGTTAGGTAGGTGTGTGGGCATTTTTGAAGAATAAAAATCTTTAGGCTACTTCACAAAAATGTGAATGGTGTTCTCTCAAACCCTAATAATGAATTATGCATCTTTTGACCCCAGCTCAGACCAATATATACTAGCTTAAAAGGTGGGCTTGGTCCAAATTAGATTTTTTGAGAATCTGGACCTAACTACTTGGGTATGTGGACTATTCTAGGGACCCCCGACAAATAACTAATTTGGCTTCCAAATAAATACTCAAACATTACAAATGATAAATCACGTAATTTATTTCCTTTACTTATTCAATCATAATTAATTTGACTTAATAATTATGATTGTGTTCCAATTTAATTATCTCAAAAATCACTAAGATATAAAGAGCTCTTATTTGCAAAGATGATAATGGTGAACAATATGATTCCCCCCCCCCCCCCCCCATTAATCTTATGATACTTACTTGGTCAAATCAATTTTTTCTCTAATTAACTTTAACCAACATCTAATCAATTACTTGATTCTCGAACTTAACTTATTTTTCTATCCTAGTGGATTATAAAATAATTCTCTAATTAGGCTTAATTGGTGGAAACAAATCTTATAAAGGTATTGCAGTTCGAGGTATCCCCGAACACGAATTCCTCCGGATTATGATCTCAAACCTACTCACATAATTGTCACCCGATATGATGGGATCATTTAATTTAATCATAGATCGAATCGCACCCATTTCAATCAAAGAAACAATCATACAAGAATTTCAATCCTCATAATTATCGAGATTAAGAATCTATGCAGCCTTTGCAAATGGTTTTAGATTATCTAAGTCTAATGATGAAACAAAATGTTTAGAAAATGAATATGACGGAGATGCGAATGCTGAGATGGATTTGTGGTAAAACTCGAAAGTATAAAATTAGAAATGAATAAATTCATGAAATGGTAAAAGTAGCTCCTATAGAAGATAAATTGAGAGAAAATCTACTTAGATGGTTTGGACACATCAAGCATATACTAATGGATTCTCCTGTAAGGAAAAGTGATTTAGTTAGTATTGATAGTAACACACAGGGTAGAGGTAGGCCTAAATTGACTCGGTGTGATATTATAAAAAAGGACATGATATCACGTGGTTTAACCAAAGATATTGCGCTAGAAAGAATGGAATGGAAAAATTGGATTCATGTAGCCGACCCCATATAATTTGAAAAAGGCTTAGTTGAGTTGAGTTCAGTTGAGAAAACCCGAAAAATGGGGCTTATACCATAATTATCAATTTAGAGTATTCACAAATTTTCTACATTTCCATCACATTTAACATCTAATTTCATAAATAAAAAATGACACCCTAGATTCGAATTATGGGTTAGACCAAACCTTTTTAATCGTACAAACTACATAAACTTTGATGGAATTTTTGGATACGTATGCATCCCTAAGTTATTTTGAAATTCAAGTCCTTTCTTATCATTTGAAATATTTTCAAGCCTAGTTAAGACGAAACACTTTAAATATTTTCCATATGTTTGGTGGAAGAAACACATTGAAGATCTAAATATTAATTTGTGAAAATGTATACAGGTTTTATTGTATTATTATTTATGGAAATATATATGGGTTGTGTGTATTATTATATACGAAAATGTATATAGGTTGTATTGAACAATCTGATGGCTTAATAGTTAGTAAATTTGTAATGTATTACTATTTTTTGATTCATGGATTGGTTCGTTCTATTGTGGAAATGTCTACATGTTTGAAAACATATACACGTTTTTCTGGGGAGGTAAAAAATTAAAAATTGTTATTTTTAGTTGAATTCATTTTTTATCATGGCTCAAAAATTGACCATTTAAATTGTATTAATATATGGTCGTGGTCTAAAACTCCAACCATTTAAATTGTATTATGAGCATATCCACATTTTTCATTTATTTGAAAGAGTCCTTTATGTTTAAATTATCTATACCAATAGCTAATACATAAATAATCCTTTCATACAACTTTATAATGATGAGAGAGACCTATGCCTCTTGATGAGAGAAAAAATGCATTTTGTGAAAAAGAAATCACTGCACCTAAAGTCACTTTATAGGTTGCCTAAGTACTTCTATGGGGAAATAAATTGTAGTAATAATCTATTTTAAGAGGATCATGTCCGATGTAAATCTTGTAAAGAGGAAAAATAATATTATTTTCTAAGAACGAAAAGAGGTGAGAAATGCATAGCGTAATAAAAATTAGATTAAGGATAAAATTTCTTAAGACAATATATGTTGGTTTGTCGTATCATCTCTTCCCCATCTTAGTCAGTTCATATAACCATATCACACTATAACAATTCATTTAAATTGTGTGACATGCTCTAATTGGGTTTAAATTTTGCATGGGGGCCTACATGGGTCCCACTATCTCTTTGAAGGCGAGGTCCCCCTCTCGTACACTGCAATCTTTGAACTTTTTATTTAATGACCATGAAATATGACAGTGATATCCTTGTATGTGATATAATTACTTTATTTTTTCATTCAAAACTGTCAATTTATAATAAGAGTTCTGATGCTGATCAACTTCTCCTGGTTATATTTTAAGAATGACTCGTAAGGAAGATATTTCAATCTCAACGGGTAAAATAACCTTTAGTCCATAAACTGAAGAGCTGGGGGGGATCCCCAATAGGTGTTCTAATAGACGTACGGTATCACTAGAGAGAGTACAAAATCTCTTAAGCCCAAATGATGATGTAGATAATCACATCTCAAATGTATGCACAACCCAATCTCATGATAAGTCAACAATGGAAATAATAATCATGAAAATATAAATATGCTAGAAGGAGATGTGTGTGTGTGTGTGTGTGTGTGTGTGTGTGTGTGTGTGTGTGTGTCTGTGAGAGAGAGAGAGAGAGAGAGAGAGAGAGAGTCAGAGAGAGACAGACAGAGAGAGAGAGAGAGAGAGAGAGAGAGAGAACACGGAGATGTGAGTGGTTCAACCAAAGGCCTACTCTACTATGCAAGAGGGTATGTGTTTATAATTCTGAACCACATCCAAGGCCATGGATTACAGTTTACACAAGCTTTCTCTCTCTTCTGTTTATAATTAGGAAGCATTTTAGCTAGGGTGGAAATAATTTGATCCTTAATGAAGAAGATGAAATTGGTACATATAGGCTTGGGGATGCATAGTGTACCCCCAAAGCATTAACCTAGTGAGCATAAGGTGAGCTATCCACTAAGAGAATGCCATTTTTCCCCTACACAAATGTGTCATGATGATGAAATATTCCCTCACGTGGGATGGAAATCCGTTATAACGGTACGGTCCACGTGATATGATGATGCACAAGTTGCCTATTCCACATGAGGTAGTGATGTTGTCCCCGATGGTCCTGGTTGAGTCAAAACTAAGGGATGGTCTTCCAAGTGGACGACTATGACGCTGTAAAGATTGCCTCGGGATGGTCAAGATAATCTCAGCCTATCGACGTAGTATAAGGCTGACATATGGAAGGATCGAGACATAAGAAATAGTTTGGAGTGGAGAGAACCTTGTTATCCGACTATAAATATTGAGGACAAGGTCTCGGAGAGGTGGTCCTCTGCTCTGTCGGCCCAATGGCAAATGAACCTGGTGAATACTAAACAGGGGCTAGTGAGACGAGACGAGTCTAGTCTTAGATGAGACCAGACTTATCTATATCAGTTACCCTTTAACCCTTAGTCTTCAATGTGAATGGAAGTCTGAAGGGCATAGTCATATGACCCCCTATGAAGATGGGACACCCCCGGTGCCAGAGGTCTCTATGAAGATGTGTTCAAGTTTGGATGAGGTCAAGATCAACTTTCAGTGTCCCGAACTGAAATGTCAATGAAGTATACTTAGTTGGACACATGTCACCTGGTAAATGGATTGGCATATTGGCTAAGAAGAGGAAGATACATGCCTAGGGCTTGGAGCCCTAATGATATCCTTATCGAGAAATGTGCGCAATCAAGAGTCGGCTTAAATACTATTTTTTAAACATTTTCCTCTTTCCTCTCCAAAAATTCCTTCCCGCTTTCACTCATTCTGCAGCTTAGCATTCTCTCTCTCTCTCTCTCTTCGAACTAACATGTTTCTAACAAGTTTTAGGGTCCTTCCACTCCCAAGTCTTCATTCTTGCTCAGGTAACCTCACCCACTTTGTCTTTTTTATTATTCGGCATTTCCTTTGTATTCTGGTTTTTTCAACACATTTTTGAATTTTTCGATAACCTGTTGTGGTGTCTTTAGGGGCTTGTCAGTGTCTTGGTAGAGGTTTTAAGGTTGTAGAGAATTTGATAAGCACCCAAAAGTGTATATTTTATACCCCGAATAGACGTATCTTAGTTGCTAATTCTCGATAAATTGGGTCTTATGGGCGTAAATGTTTAATGTGTAGGGCCGTTTGCGAAGTTCAAACTCGTATTTCAGGGCAAATGTACGATTTATGGAGCTAATATCCCAGTCCCGTATCAAATCCGAGCCCAAACCTAGCTCAAACCTTCACCCGAGCCTGTGTGTGTTTAGTTTGTACCTATAGTATTTTTCTAGATTTTTTATTTTAGGCCGTTTATATTTTTAGGATTTATTTTAGATTTATTTAGAATTTTCTACAATTTATTTTCAATTTCATTTTATTTTTATTTTTATTAGTTTTTAATTTTAGTCTTTATTTTTAGTTTTGCTAGATTTTATTTTTTTCAGATTTTAGGTTTTATTTTTACTTCCTTTGTAGTTTTTATTTTTATTTTTATTATTTGAGTTTTATTTTTAATAGATTTTATTTATTTTTAGAGAATTTTTTTTTATGTTTTATTTAGTGTGTCCAGTATTTGTTTTCCTTTATTTTTGTTTGTTTTTAGTTTTTAGTTAGTTTATTAAAATTATTATTTTTGTTTTGTTTAATTTTATTTGATTGTATTTGAATCGTGTTTAGTTTTTAGAGTTTTTATTGTGTGTCATGCATATTTTTTTTTAGTTTTTTTAGTGAGTTTTATTTTTAGTTTACTTTAGTTTTTATTTTTATTTTACTTGTTATTTTATTAGGTTTATTTTTATTATTTTATTTTATTTTATTTTATTATGGGTGCAAATTAAACACACACACACACCACATTATCCTACTCACTCACTCACACTTTAACACCATACACCCTCATACACACAGAGACCCCCTCACTCATCTTCTCCAACAAACCCCTTTCTCTCTCCTCTCTCTTACCACCATAACCAAATTCCCCAACACCATTAAACCTTATACCAACCAAAACCATGAACGCATGGAATCCCCAAACCTGCGGACACACACTGCCATCGCAGCCCCATCTCTGGCCAACCAAACCATAACCTCATTCTGACCTCAACCCAAAGTCGACGAACCCATATCCATTAAAACCAAAATCATACAAACCCGCAACCTGACCTGCTACTAAAACCCGATTTCAAACCCATTATTCAAACCGGAACCTCAAAATCAGAGCAACCCAACAACCATTACCCGAACTTATAGAGGGCTAATCTCCCATTTCAAGGGATGAAATGAAGCCCCCGTGGAACCAAGGTGTCTAGTTTGTTAATATTATTTTTTGTTTGATTTCCTTTGATTAGTAACTTTAATCAATACACTTATTTTCTCATGGAGAAATGGAAAACCATATTTGAGAAAGGATTGAAGCTTGTTTTATAATTTTATTATGTTGATTCAAACTAGAGATAGGCTTTTTAAAATGATTAAAATTATAATATAAGTTTCTTCTACTCTTGTCTTATTTTGTTTAATTAAAATTAGCTGGGTAAATTTTCCTTAGCGGGTGTTACACTTGATTAATTTTAATATATTTGGAGTATAATTGTAGCAATTAAAAAATTACTTTTCTAAAATAATATTTTCCTAATTCATTAGGATAATGAGAATTAACTTTTGAATTAGTTGAATATTTTGGAAATCAATGAAACTAAAATAGTTCAAACTAGATTGAATGTGTGAAATGGGAGTGGATTTACATCCCTTGACCCCTCTACTAGTATCTCTCATTTAGTTATCTTCACTCTCTTGCTTCACACACCTTTTAGTTTTTAGAGATTTTTCTTATGGTTTAATTGATATCTTTCATTTAGTTTAGTTATTTCACCATCTCAAAAAAAATTGTTTCAATAGATTAAAAAAATAAAAATAAAAGGTAGGAAAAAAATAGAAGATAGAAAATATCTAGTAAATTGGATTACATGGTTGTTCTTGTGTTTCATTCCATTAAGTTGGATTGACACCCTTACTTACCTCATACTAGTCTTGTGATATTTTTGGAGGTAATTGAAGGAAATTGTTGATTATAAAGGCTTTGCAACAACGACACTTATACTTAGAAGCATTTTTCTTTCAATCAAATGGCGTCGTTGCCGCTTTTTGTAGATTGACGCACTCGAGAAGATTTTGAATTTTAATTCATTAGTTATTTAGTAGCATTTTTCCCTTTTATTAGAAGTGTTATATTAGGATTACTGAGGCCTTGTATTTATTTAGGTGCGTTTTGACACCAATTTATTTGTAATAATTATTCATAAAAAAAAGTGAAAAGGGAAACCGGACAAGGTAGAGAGGGCGTTTAAAGGCGAGGAAAATAATCCTCTCTACTTTGGGTCGGTATGACTCCCGGGACCGACTGAGATAGGTTAAATCTCTCCCCGGTCGACTCAACTCGATCTTCACCCCACACGTGTCAAAATCGTGGGAGGTACATTTCTAAACCTTCACGCCTCTCCTGTTAGCGAGTCAATATGTGTGTGTACCAACGTGCTCTTATGTGGATTTATTCTCGTATTTATTTTTGAATGGTGTGATCAATTAATCAACTAAGACCTACATCCGGTCATTCACAAGAAGAGATTTCATCACCTGACTCACTCGCTTATCCATTGTGTGCTACCCTAGCCTTCATTCAATTTAAAAATCAATTAACTAGATAGCCCCATAGGATACGGTGTTCGTAGGCCCCTTTTGATCAATTTGACCTGTAGGATAACCCATAGAGTCCTCTCCACTCGAAAAATCCTCGAACGGTTCGCTTTGAGGCACGTAAGTGTCCAGGAAAACTGGGTTTTAAGTGCGGCCGCCCAGTAAAATGGTTGTTGTCACCAGTGTTGTACTAGCCAACCACTTCCTAGTAGTATCTCTGTGGCGAATCTCTATGGCAACCTCTAATTATCTTCTGATTAAAGTAGGAACACACAGTTTTGCAAAGGCGATCACAAAGATAAATTCCGTGAATTTTTATCGCCCGCAGAGTAATTAAAATTGACTACCCTCTCATCTAAATTGAAGAAAAAATTAGCTATGTGCTAGTTAGGAGTTTTACCTTGCTTGTACGTATCTACTTTACACTTTAGTTAGTCATTTTTACGCTCCCTCATTTTTGAGTTTCAAGTTGAGTCCATCGCCCCTTTTTCCAATAAAAATCCAAAAATATTTTATTTTTCATTTTCTCTCCCATTTTTCAAATATCCAAAAACATTTTTCTCTTTCTCCAATAATATTTTCTTTCCCTCATTTTCTAAAAATCCAAAAATATTTTCCTTTTTTCTTTTCAAAACATAAAAATTCACTCTTTGCATGCCCGCATGGCAACGAGTTAATCATCGATTAATTCATTCCTATAGCTCTTCTCCCGTCTCTTCCACCTTAGGAGAACCACGTGTTACCCTTGATTTTTTCCTATCACTTCGAGTTGTCCACAAGTCGACATCTCTACTTCATCCATCCATCCACCCACCATGGCCGACGAGCCTTCCTTAAGGGACAATTTTGCCCTGATAATGGCTACCCCACCATCATGTATCGTTCTTCCACCCACCCCAGCAGTCCAATTTGAAATTCTCTCAACGACAATTTCGACGTTGCCTAATTTCCATGGCCTTCAACGTGAGTCTCCATACACTCACTTGCAAAAATTTCTCACGGTTTGTGTTACTTTTAAAAATCAAAACATAGATAAAGAAAATGTGCGTCTTCGATTGTTTCCATCTTCTCTCAATGATAATGCATCCATGTAGATCCTTTCATTGCCACCAGATTCTATCCTTACATGGTAATAACTTGTGAAGAAGTTCTTGTCAAAGTTTATCTGATGAGCAAAACCAATGAGATGCGCTAAGCCATTCAAGATTTTTGTCAAAAGCCAATCGAGAAATTTTGTGAAGCATGGGGCCGTTTTCAAGGTTACATCAATAGATGCCCACATCATGGTCTCGAGAAAGGTCGCTTAGTCTACAGTTTTTACAATGGTCTCATTCCCGCTTCCTGAACCTTGATTAAATCCATGCATAAAGGGAACTTCATGCACTTAACTCCCACTACCACCTATAACTTTCTCCTAAAATTAGACGATGACTCCCAAGATTGGGAGGTCACCAATAACTTTTCGAGATCCGAGCCACCATGCATAGGGAGCACTTATGAGGTTAAAAATGATCCTGATTTCAAAAATTGCTTCATGGCTTAAACACTTTGACTAAAATCGTTGACAGTCTCAGTTGTTCTATGCAACAAAATGTTTTTCTTTCTAAAAAAAGTGGTGAATGTCAACGAGTCTAGTCCTTCTTCTTGTAATGTTTGTTTAAGTTAAGTTCATTTAACTCATTTGTTCCCCCTTGTTCAAGATGGTACCGAACCCACCATGGCCCACGCATGTGCTTTTGATACCACTAGGAAACCCTCTCCCCTGTGGTTTACTTACAACCCCAATAATAGGAACCATCCCTATTTTTCCTATAAGCATGACAACAACCTCGCTCCATCACACCCACTATAAAATGTAGGTGGTCCACCCAATTTTCAACAAAACCCAAAAAAGACAACATCTCCCTCCTATCCAGAACCACCATGCTCCATACATCAATAACATCACTCATCGCCATTTGTCCCCTATGGAGGATAATCAATTACCAATCATCAAATTGTCCCCGTTCCACCTCCCTCTTATGAGTATTCACCGCATCTTAGTTCTCATCATTAGTTGGTCACCCAATCCCCTATGCCCCTCCGCCCCAATCATCCACATACTCTCTTGAGAATCTTCTCACTCAATTTATCATGACTCAACAACAATCCACGCAAGCACATACTCAAGTCATCCAAAAGCTTGAGCAGCGTCTTAACCATTTTGAGTCTGAGCGAGAGAAAGGTCGATTCCCGAGTCAACCCATTGCTAACCCTAAGGGGAATGTCAAAGAGTTGGTATATGAGGTTAGATCCACACCCACTCCCCCCACATTCCAAGAGGACATGAAAGTGGTATCTACTCTAAGATCGGGAAAATAAGTTGATAGTGGTGTTGATATCCCTCGTAATGTGCAAAGCCCATACATTCCGAAATTCCCATTATATCCTCTCACTAAGGTTCTACCACCTACCAAATCCACAGAAAAGACCGACTCCAAACCTAAAGAGCCCACCACTTTCTATGTTCCCAAAGCACCCTTCACTCATATGTTGGCTCTGACAAAGAAAGCCCAGCAATTTAATGAGATCATTCTGGTATTTTAGAATGTTCACATTAACATTCCATTCCTCAATGCGTTTCAACAAGTTCCCTCCTATGCCAAATTCTTGAAGGATTTGTGCACTGTGAAGTGTTGAATGAATGTGCCTCGTGATGCCTTCTTCAGTGAGCAAGCTACGTCCCTTATCCATGAGAACGGTGTTATGAAGTATAAATAACCCGTTCGTCCAACTATCTCTTGAATGTTAGGAGATAAGTTCACTACTCGGGCTTTACTTGGCCTTGGGGCCAGTGTTAATTTTTTACCTTACTGCCTTTACCTTAAGTTAGGGTTACAAAATATGAAACCTACACGGGTTACTCTTAAACTTTATAACCGTTACAAACAAGTGCCTAAACGAATAGTTGAAGATGTTTTGGTGAAAGTTTATGACTTTTACTACCCTGTGGATTTCATCATCTTAGACACTCCTGCTCCCCACCCAACCAATATTCCAATCATATTGGTTCGCCCCTTTTTTGCAATTGCAAATTCCATCATCAATTGTCGTGATGGATCCATAAATATTTCTTTTGGCAACATGACCGTTGAAGTCAACATCTTCCACCTAATGCAAGAAAAGCCCAACGTCGATTCTATTGATGAGGTGTGTATGATTGACTCTTTGGTCCAAGAGATGTTGGATCAAACATATCCCGAAGATCCTATTTTTATAATGTTTGGATTAATTTGGGTCCGACTTTGATATTGATTCCTCCATCTCTAAACTAAATGTCTTGTAGATTCTACACCAGTGATGGACACTTCCACTTGGGCTACTCCTTTCGAGCTCCTTTCTGTCGACACTCTTCATTATGTGGATCACCCTATTAACCCATGCTCCGATATTTCCTCAGGCTCTGTTTCTGCATCTCAGTTCGATGCCTATCCTGAACCTCCACCTAGATTGGAGATTAAGCCATTACCTGTTGAGTTGAAATATACTTTCTTAGGTCCAAACCAACATCACCTAGTCATAATTTCTTCCTACTTGACCCTAGATCAAGAAGAGCAATTAGTCCACACTCTCACTAAACATAGCACTGCTATAGGGTGGACCATTTTAGGTATTCATGGTGTGAGCGCCAATGTTTGTAGCCATCGCATTCATTTGGAGGAAAATTCCAAGACTTATCGTGAGCCACAACGTAGACTCAATCCTACTATGAAAGAAGTTATGAGGGCTGAAATTTTAAAATTACTTGATGTCGGTATTATTTGCCCCCATATCAGATAGCCAATGGGTCAGTCCCATTTATGTGGTGCCTAAAAAGTCTGGGGTCACCATCATTAAAAATAGTGATGATGAGTTTCTGCCCACCCGTATACAAATCGGCTGGCGTGTTTGTATTGATTATATAAAGCTCAATGTTGTCACTCACAAAGACCAGTTCCCTCTCCCGTGTATTGACCAGATGCTTGAACTCTTAGCTGACCATACTTACTATTGCTTCCTCGATGGATATTCAGGGTATAACCAAATACCCATTTCCCCTGAAGACCAAGATAAGACTACCTTTACTTGTCCCTTTGGCACCTTTGCTTACTCTCGTATGTCATTTGGCCTTTGCAATGCACCTGCGGCCTTTCAACGGTGTATGACTAGTATTTTCAGCGACATGGTAGAGCATTTTCTCGAAGTCTTCATGGACGATTTTTCCATTTTTGGTTTATTTTTTTAACAATGCATGTCTCACCTCACTATGGTCCTTCAGCGATGTCAAGAAAAGAAGTTGATCCTCAATTGGGAGAAAAGCCTCATGGTAAAAAAGGTATTGTTTTAGGTTATGTTGTCTCTAGCTTAGGTACTGAGGTAGATAAAGCGAAAGTCGACTTAACTTCCGTTCTTCCCATTCCTAAGTCTGTTGAGGACATTTGCTCCTTCTTGGGACATGCGGGCTTCTATCGGTGTTTCATTAAGGATTTTTCTAAAATCGCTCAGCCTTTAACAACCCTTTTATCCAAAGATGTCCCATTTTTCTTTGAGGATGCCTATATCACGGCCTTTGAGCGCCTCAAAGTCGAGATCACTTTCGCTCCTATCATGCAACCTCCCAATTGGTCTCTCACCTTTGAGCTCATGTTTGAGGCATTTGAATTTTCACTTGGTGTCGTGCTTGACCATAAGGTTGATAAGTGTCCCCACGTCATCTATTATGCTAGAAAAACTCTTCATGATGCTCAACTTAATTATATGGCCACTAAAAAGGAGTTGTTGGCGATAGTTTTTGCGCTTGATAAGTTTTGATCATATTTCATAGGTTCCCTTATCATCATGTACACTGACCATGCTGCCTTGAAGAACCTTCTTCATAAGAAGGATTCAAAACCACGATTAATACAATGGATTCTCTTACTGCAAGAGTTTAACCTTGAAATTCGCGACAAGAAAGGTTTCGAAAACGTAGTCGCTGACCATCTTTCTTGTATTACTATGATGTCTGACTCTGATCATGTCCCCACCTCTGAGTCATTTCCCAATGAATAACTTTTTGGTATCTCCACCTCCCCTTGGTATGCTGATATAGTCAATTTCCTTGTTATCGACCAACTTCCAAATCATTGGTTGAAACAGGATCGCTCCAAATTCATGGCGAATGTGAAGTTTTACTCTTGGGATTACCCATTCCTATTGAAGTATTGTATGGATCAAGTCATTCGTCGTTGTGTTCCCGAGGGTGAACTGTTAAGTATTATATCCTTCTGCCACGATAGTGCCTGTGGTGGCCACTTTGGCTCCAAGAAAACCGCATCCAAAATTTTACAAAGTGGTCTCTATTATCCAACCCTATTTCGAGATGCCCATCACTATTGCCAAGCGGGTTTCAAATGCCAACAATTTGGGTGTATGTCTCGACGTCATATGATGCCTCTCACACCCATTCTAATTGTTGAAATATTTGATGAGTGGAGTATTGATTTTATGGGACCATTTCCCTCCTCTCATGGTTTCTAATATATTCTTGTTGCGGTTGACTATGTATCCAAATGGATTGAAGCAATCTCTTGTCTCACCACTGACCATCATGTTGTGGTCAATTTTCTTAAAGAGCATGTTTTCACACATTTTGGAACCCCCAAATCTATCTTCAGTGACGAGGGTAAATATTTTTGTAATTGAGACTTTGAACACCTTGTCAAAAAGTATGGTATTACCCATAAGGTGGTCTCCCTTGCCACCCTCAGATTAGTGGTCAAGTTGAGGTCTCCAACCACGAGATAAAGCAAATTCTTGAAAAAACCGTTAATCCTAATACGAAAGACTGGTCCCTATGCTTCAATAACGCATTGTGGGCATACCATACAACTTATAAGATTTCAATTGGTATGTCTCCTTATCGATTGGTCTTTAGAAAACCTTTCCACTTTCCTGTCGAGCTCGAATATCATGCATATTGGGCTGTCAAAACCCTTAATTTTAATATAGACGAGGTAGGAGTCCATAGGTAGCTAAAACTTAATGAATTGGAGGAGATAAGAAATGATTCCTATGATTTTTCCAAGAAATACAAGGACAAGATGAAGTGGATCCATGACCAAAGCATCATGCGAAAAAAATTCCACCCTGGTCAAAAAGTTTTGTTATATAATTCCCGTCTTCATCTCTTTCCCGGGAAGCTGAAAATCAGGTGGTCTGGACCCTTTATTATTGAGTCAATTACTCCTTAAGGTGCCAACACCGTTCAAAATCCCAAGGATGGTATCCTTTTTCCAAGTTAACGGTCAACGTTTGAAGCCTTTCTTAGAGTTAGGTCCCCCTCAAGTTGAAGAAATTGACCTTGTTGACCCGATCTATGAAGACTGACGATTCAGTCTTATTTAGGGATGATTATCACCACCCATTTTTCTACCTCCCTGCACTTTCCTAGTTCTTATCCTTAAGGTGAGATTCTTTCGGTCTGACTGAAGACATTAAACTTAGCACTATCGAGAAGCAGCCCATGATTTCTTGTATGAGTCTCATCCTGTTTGGGGGTGGTGTTTTACATCACCCAATGTTTTTTCATATTTATAGACTTGTACAATTTTCTCATCTTATCACTTATTCAGGTTTATTCTTGGCTTCGTATATCCACTTCATTAGTGGTTGATTCTGCTAATGTCTTCCCTCCCTTTTACTCTCAATTTTAAAAATAATTTTACTTAACATCGAGGACGATGTTCCTTTTTGTTTGGGGGTGGGGAATTTTATCAAAAACGTTACCTCTTTTGAAAAATTTTGATTTTTAAACCTGATTTTTAAAATTTTCATGCAGTTTCTTTCATCTCATTCATGGACCTGAATTTTCTATCATCCATTTCTTTAAGTCTAGGAATCAAGCTAGAGAATTTATTTTTTCTATAGCTTATGTAATACGTAACAAGTTATGTTGCACCATGAATTTCTAGACTCAACAAAAAAATTGCACACTTATCACATCAATACGGTTAGAGTTAAAAAGTGATATAATTATCAAGAGAACCTTAAGGATCACCAGTAGAGACCTTAGCTTGTGAAATTGTGCCTTCATCTTTGAGAGTGTTTTACGCAATCTCCGAGTCACAAGTTGATTCAACTTCTTTTTGGTCCGCACTTTAAATCATTGTATGATCTCATTATTTTTCATAAAATTTTGGCTTGATCACTGAGAATGACATCACTTTCGAGTTGTAAGAAACATGTGTCTTGAAATTTGTTCCGGTCATAAGATTTTCACCCATTTCTTCACCCATATTCTTCCATATTCCCCACACCATCCATTTATCACCGCCATGTGACACCCCGACTAATTAAATACCGGGTAGCTACTCCTTTATTAAATCAATACAAAATGTCAAGTTGGTTCAGTTAATAGCATCACTGTCGAAAACATTTTAATAATTACTAACCACCTAGTATTTAAAAAGTAAGTTGCCAAATTTTAAGTTAAGTCTGGTTAACATGCAATAAAGGAATAATGGAAGAATCAACATAATCCATTCACCATAACGAAGTAATGAAATAACCAACAAATAATAAATAGAAATCCGAAGGAAAACTCCTCACAACAATCCCACAACTGAGAATAATAAGACAAGTCTGAATCCTGAATAATTACATGCCAGAAGTCTGAATAACTGAAATAAATGAAATGTCTCTAAAAGAATTGGGCGACATGCCCTACAACTGATAACTGATGAATATCGAGTCAAAATAGATGAAGCGTCTACAAGCAAAGTCCTGTAACTTCCATAAACAGCTACAGCTCGTCACCTGAATGAGAATCCTAAGCATGGTGTCCTTGTGGTTGGGCACCTAAAATGGTTTTTACAAAAAATAGATTTGAAAGCAAATGGGTCAGAGCCCGAAAGTGGAAATCATTTTAAAAACAGCAAGTGTTTTAATAACATTAAAACATTAAATGCAAAATACATGTTAGGACGTGCACTCACATGAAATTCTCACCTCTCGACTACATGTGCACTCCTAACGTACCGTACCCATCTAAATGACATACGTATCTACCCAAACCGTAATAAGTTCTACCCCTTAATACTCGATTCCCATACAACATTCTAGCGTTATCAATTAAATAAAGGGCTTTACTTAAACTCAGATTCTCAATTAGTAATACCATTCACTATCAGTTAACCCGTTTTGTTTTGTCAAAACATTACCATAGTTATATTCGCAATATCAATATGAAAGTTCACATTAATTAACTGTATATTATTCACGTCATAAATATACAATACAAGCACCCCGAGACAAGCTGCGGTGCACACATACTCTGCTATCCATCCCGGTACATCACGTATATAAGGATCACGTATTCCGAATCTCTCAGGAATCGTTCTCAGATAACAACATCACAAATAATGGAGGCGAACACAGTCACATCACATGGGTCACGCACATACCTGCGCTCCCACGATCAGCAGACTTATTAACATCCCAATAAGTCCTTCTCTGACCTATGTTCATCGAGGTAACCAGTCTAAATTCGGGCAACACAAGGATTAGAGGGCCCTAAGCGAACGTAAACCTCCCGTGATAGCAAGTATGGTAGGTATGTCATACACATAAAATCAGTACATATACTAAGTATTCACACATCTTAGTAATCACCATAATATATTGGTGGTACACTTCTCATTCTCGTACCGACATATAATACTACACAATTTATATGTTCCCGGTTAATATAATAAATTAGGCCGTCAATAGTTCTCACATCGTAATAGACACTCACGTCCTACTTCATATTTTCACTTAGGTTCAAACTACACTACTAGGTTTGACTCCTCGTTATATCCCAAACATCCCAAATATATCAATTAATCATCAAGGGAAGGTTATCTCTACATATACACAAGGTTACGGGACACTCGGAATCAAAACAGGCTAAAAAGCCTAAACTGTCAACTCGTTCGAAGTCTCGTTCGAACGAGAGTTCGTTCGAACGAAGTAGGCTTTCTAACGAGGTCTCGTTCGAACGAAAACATCGAACGAACTTCACCCTCGTTAGAAGTCAAAGGTCAAATCGTTAGAAGCTCGTTCGAACGAGCACGTTCGAAAGACCTGGGCAGGTCTTCTAACGAGTGGCCAGATTCGAGCCCAGATTTTCCTTTTCTCGTTTTTCCAATTTTCTTCACTCCTAATCCCACATACAAATCGTCCCAACATCATTTTAAGGTTCCTAATTCGTACTAAACATTCATAGGTCATAATCAAACGTTTATATAGGGCCAATTCATTTTAAACATCATCAAATCTTCAAATCCCTTCACTTATCCCCAATTTATATGAACATGAACCCTAACATTTATAAATCATCATTGAACCTACTAAAATCCGTTTTTGTTTCATCTAAGATATTATTAACATCAGAATAATCTCCTACATATAATTCTACATGCAATTCCTCATCAATATGCAAGATTCTATTTCCAAACTTAATGGGTTTTTCATTAACTCCCAAGAACAATAAGATTTTATCAATTCCTACACATGGAAGAAACATTCTTTGCAAAATAATGAAATTAAACCACTTGCCTTATTTGAATCTCTGATTTTGATGTCGATTTGATGGATTATTCTCTCTCTCTCTGCAGAATCCTTCTATCTCTCCCTCTACAAGCTCTTCTCTAATGGTGGCAATGGAGGCTAGGGTTTGTCTTAGGAACTTTTGGGGCTAATTCTAATAACCCCTGTAGCCCTTTAATCAGATAATGGCCGGTAATGGATTAGTGGGTCTTTTAATTTTCCATTTAAAACTCCTAAAATTCGTTAATCAAAAATCCCAAAATTCTAAAATTACCAAACTGCCCTTTTTGATTGCCGATATGGCCTAAAAATACCCCGGGACCCAAACCAAACCCCCGGCTAGTGTTTTCTGACTATTTCGACCCTTCCGGACGTGTTGGCGCACTCAAAACAACCATACAGTTAATAGAACTAGAATTCACTTTTTAATTAAAATAAATATTTCCCTGACGCGACTGTCACACGCGTCTCAACAAAATTTCTAAATTACCGTATTTCAATCTCACGACAAATTTCATAATTCACTATTCATATATAATCATATATGCACATTATAATCAAATACCAACTCGCATCTCGTTAGTATTTTAATCCGGATTAATTTCCAATTAATACACATTTAATTCAATTAATCCCATAAATAAATATCACAAAAATACGGGGTATTACACGCCATTCATATATCATCCATCATTTTGAGAAAAAGAGTGTTCTTCAAATGTGAAATATCTTTAGTGATTGAGATTATAAAAGAAAAAAAAAAGAGAAAAAGAGAAAAAATAAAAGAGATAAAGAAAAATAAAATTCGAAAAAAGAAAAAAAGAAAAAAAAGTTTGTAGTTAGTTCTTGTGTAATAAAGACATTTGTGCCTAAAGTATAGAACACTCTTATAGCATCCATCTCTCATCCATCGTCCATACATAACCATCCTACCTCATATCCCATCCTTCTCATTTCAATTCCCCCTCACCCATAATCATTTATGTTTTCCTGGGTTTTCGGGCAAATGAAAGTCAAGGTGGTGAATAACTCGACGTTCTCACTATAGTGATTAACATTCTTTCATGAGATCAATTTTCTTTCTAATTATTCGTTCTTTCTTGAATGTGTGTGAGACGTCTGACCTTGCTTACATTTACTCACCTCCTCACACACAAGAGCAAGACACTAACCCAAATCTAGAGAGTTCGTTTGGGAGAGCTATATCCAGTGAGATTTGGAAGTTGAAGTATTGATTCTGAAAAGTCAATCTAGGAATTATTCTTATGATACTCGACCCGTTTTGACTGATTCACACTACACATGTTGAGTTCTAGGAAGGATGTGCCTAGAGTATTTACTTATCTAAATATTTTTATACAATTCTCGCTTGTATTTCTCAAAATGTTTCTCTCATGATGGATTGTGCGATTATTCTACGTCTAATAAGAGATTGACTGTCGTTTGCAAATATATAATTTTGTTGGTATATTCCCTGCAAACCTTCACAAGATAAAAACTCATCATGTAGGGCAACTTATAGCTTTAAAGGCTTGTTGCACATGCTAAGTGCAATCGCAAGTGCCCCCAAAAGTGGTACACTTTTAGTTTCTTATCTTTCTCTTTCTCTTTCTCTATATATTTTGCTCGAAGACTAGCAATGTTTTGTTTATGGGTGGTGTGATAAGAATCCAAAAGTGTACATTTTATACCCCGAATAGACGTATTTTAGTAGCTAATTCTAGAAAAATTGGGTCTTATGCACGTAAATGTTTAATATGCAGGCTTGATCGCCGTTTGCGGAGTTTAAACGCTTATTCCAGGGTAAATACGTGATTTATGCAGCTAATTTTCCAGTCCCGCATCAAACCCGAGCCTAAACCTAGCACAAACCTTCACTCGAGCCTATGTGTGTTTAGTTTGTACCTTTAGTATTTTTCTAGAATTTTTTTTAAGTGGTTTTTATTTTTAGGATTTTTTTTAGATTTATTTAGAATTTTCTATAATTTATTTTCTATTTTTTATTAGTTTTTAATTTTAGTCTTTATTTTTAGTTTTGTTAGATTTTATATTTTTAGGACTTTAGGTTTTATTTTTACTTCTTTTGTAGTTTTTATTTTTATTTTTATTATTTGAGTTTTATTTTTAATAGATTTTATTAAATTTTAGAGGATTTATTTTTTTATGTTTTATTCTAGTGCGTCGAGTATCTGTTTTCCTTTATTTTTGTTTGTTTTTAGTTTTTAGCACTGTTCTAAAAAATCCGCCTAGGCTCGAGCCATGGGAGAAACGCCCCGCCTTACGCTTTTTAGGCCTTATTCTTGGTAAAACCCTTAAGGGGCACTTTTTTCTAAAAGTAACAATGCTTTAGTGAAACGATATCGTCTTTTAAATAATTTTTTTACAAACCGACCATTATCTCATCCAAAACAATCAAATAGTATTTTAATTTGCAAATATTCAGACATATTTTTATGATATGTACAATTTTAGTATTTTAATAGCCTTCTTATGGTTAAAAAATATTAAAATATATTAAGAAGGCCTAAACGCCTTTTTACGCCTAAGGCCCGCCTAGGCTTCTAAGGCTTAGGGCTTAACCTCAACGCCTCGATCAAGCCTCGCGTTTTTTAGAACCTTTGTTTTTAGTTAGTTTATTATTATTATTTTTGTTTTATTTTATTAGTTTATATTTGAGTTGTGTTTTGTTTTTCGAGTTTGTATTATGTGTCATGTATTTTTTTTTAGTAAGTTTTATTTTTAGTTTAGTTTAGTTTTTTTATTTTACTTTTTTTTATTTTATTAGGTTTATTTTTATTATTTTCTTATTTTAGTTTATTTTATTTATGGTGCAAATTAAACACACACACACACACCACTATCCTACACTCACATACACCTAAACTACTCGCTCACCCACACCCTAACACCTTACACCCTCATACATACAGAAACCCCCTCACTCATCTTCTCCAACAAACTCCTATCTCTCTTCTCTCTCTTACCACCATAAACATATTCCCCAACACCATCAAACCTTATACCAACTAAAATCGTAAACCCGGGGAATCCCCAAACCCGCGAACACCCACTGCCACTGCTGCCCCATCTCCGGCCAGCCAAACCATACCCTCATTCTGACCTCAACCCAAAATCAGCGGACCCATATCCGTTGAAACCAAAACCTCACAAACCCGCAACCCGACCTGCTACCAAAACCCGATTTCAAACCCATTATTCAAACCGAAACCTCAAAATTGGAGCAACCCAACAGCCATTACCCAAACTTTCTCCCATCACCTCCATAGTAGGCCATATCCCCAAGCCAACCCATAATTTCGAGTCTTTCACCGTTGTCCCATCAGGAATCTTACCTGATTTTATCCTTTGTACAACACAAAACAAACCCATCAGTCACCAGTCCACACAAAAACCTCTATTTCCAATCCCCTCATCTTTCATCTTAGCCTCCACTCTAAGCCTCCAATTCTTAGTCCCAAACCCGTAGACCTGTAGACCCAATCTGTCAAAAAAAATCAAATGTTAAACTTTTACTCTCTTTCCCTAAACTACCCTCATTTGTAACTTCCAATTTTACCCCTTGCCCCATTTGTGTCAATTACAAAAGGAAGAGGCTTTCATTCATTTTGGGGACACTGTTGAATACTAAAAAAACAAGAGCAAGCTGCAAATAGAGTGCAAAGAGGGGGGGGGGGAATTGTAGAGAGAGATTTTATTAGTTTAGTGACAAAAATTTGCAGAATAAAAAAAAATTATGTTATATATTGATTAGTTGAATCTTTTCTCTCATACTCATGAACTCATTTGTTTATTTTATTTCTTGGAGTCACATTATGGAGGGCTAATCTCCTATTTCAAGGGATGAAATGAAGCCCCCGTGGAACCAAGTTGTCTAGTTTGTTAATATTATTTTTTGTTTGATTTCCTTTGATTAGTAACTTTAATTACTACACTTGTTTTCTCATTGAGAAATGGAAAACCATACTTGAGAAATGATTGAAGATTATTTTATAATTTTATTATTTTGATTCAAACTAGAGATAGGCTTTTTAAAATGATCAATATTATAATATAAGTTTCTTCTCATCTTGTCTTATTTTGTTTAATAAAATTAGTTGGGTAAATTTTCCCTAGCGGGTGTTACACTTAATTAATTTTAATTTATTTGGATTAGAGTTGTAGCAATTAAAAAATTACTTTTCTAACATAATATTTTCCTAATTCATTAGGATAATAATGATACTTAACTTTTGAATTAGTTGAGTATTTTGGGAATCAATCAAACTAAAATAGTTCAAACTAGATTGAATGTGTGAAATGGGGGTGGATTGACATCCCTTGACCCCTCTTCTAGTATCTCTCATTTAGTTATCTTCACTCACTTGCTTCACTCACCTTTTAGTAATTCTAGAGATTTTTCTTATGGTTTAACTTATACCTTTCATTTAATTTAGTTATTTCACCATCTCAAAAAAAATTTATTTTATTATATTAAAAAATTAAAAAAAAGGTAGAAAAAAAATAGAAGATAGAAAATAGCTAGTAAATTGGATTACATGGTTTTTATTGTGTTTCATTCCATTAAGTTGGATTGACACCCTTATTTACCTCATACTAGTCTTGTGATATTTTTGGTGGTAATTCAAGAAAATTGGTTATTAGAAAGGCTTTGCAACAACGACACTTATACTTAGAATCATTTTTCTTTCTATCAGAATTCACTAGAGTATTTTTTAGGAGAAAGTTTACGTTTTTGTCCCCAGATAGGTTCAGGTGCCCTTCCGCTCATCTTCTTCGCTGGGGCTTAACACTATTCTTGGTAAAAATCTTATGAAACGATCCAGTTCCCCCTTTTTATCCTTAAGTAAAACTAGGTCAAACCTTATTCCTGTTTAAATATACAGGAGACTTTATGAGTTAGGACAACTGTACCCACACTTAAAGAGAGAGGATACTTAGAGAAATTTGAAAGGCTGAGGCAGAGGCAAAATACAGCTGAGGTCGAAGCTACACTTCCAATCAGTCCAATACCGATATCTGTATTTCATCCACCTTTACTTCTGACACACCATTCCTTAGTCGAGTCAACTTTTATTGGAATCAGTAGGGACACAATGTCTGGTACCTATTTTTAGGGGTCACATGTTGTGTCTTCGTCCTTGGGTTACTGCCCTTCTTTTTCTAAGGGATCTGAAGAGGTAGATTCTTTTGAATAAGCCATGCGGGTCCCCTCATCTCATCTTAATGACTTAGTGTTGTCAAATCCAATAACCGTGGCCAATTCACTGAGGCCTCAAACAGAGATGAGCCGAGAATAGAGGTTGTTATCCACCACCACCAATGGCTATCCTGTTATTAGTCATTCCTAGAACTGAGTTTGCCACAAGGTATCCTAGTGGTGTCCCTAACATTGAGATTGAAGATGACTCTAACGATGAGGCTGAGGATCCACTTGACACTTCTTATGATGAAACGTTTTGGAGTACCATTAGGGAGACAGACCTTTTGATATGGAGGCATCTATATGGGATAGATTCTTCCATCAACATGAGGCTCCCGACCGATGATGAGAGAGCCTTCAACAATTGAAAAGGAGAAGTGGTTGTGTACAAGTAGATTTTTAAGGTCATCTTTAGGCTACCAGTTCACCCTAACATAAGAACCATCCTCGCCAGCCTGTGGCTTGCCCCGAATCAGATTTCTCTAAATTCCTGGAGGATCATCATCGGCTTTATCTAGTTATGACTGTTGATCTATAATACTAACCTTCCAGTTAGTATTTTTTTTAGCATGTTATAGTCCACCACCAAAGCTCAGCCTGTCTACTTCCACCTCGTAGCCATAAAATCTAAGAAGAAGGTCCTCATAGTCAACCAGACTTCAAACCACCACTAGAAGGACCAATACTTCTTTGTGTCGATAGAGTGGGAGTTTGATACCGACGCTCCTTGTAGTGCCTTCAAGCCGAGATTTCCCCAAATATGGGAAAATGCTTCCATTTCGGCCAAACTCGAACCCGACAGAAGTGTTAACGGTCAAGATAAAATTGATCATATTCGATCTCAGGGAAAAGAGGGCAGTCTGGTTGAATTTGAGCAGTCGATGATCCCTACGTTCTTAGAGAAGATAGGGATGGGGTTTGACCCCCTAGTCGAGATGTGTAAGTCAAAAAAATTTACAACAGTAGAGTCTTCACTTATTTTTACCATATTGATATTAATCAGTCTTTTTCTCACAGGTCATCCAGCAATACTCCCAAATAAATTTGGAAAATGGCAGCCCCGTGTTTAGCAAACATATTGAACAAGTAGAGAATGAAGCCCACTCGCTCGTCCCATACTAAAAAATCAATTCCCGAAGGTCCCAACCATGTCGAGGGTAGTAAGAAAAGGAAGGCCACAAGTAGGAAGGATGACTCATCCAGAGGTGGGGCAGAAAAGGCCATCCTCATCTCGTTTGATTATGTCCTTGTAACCCATCTTTACCATCTCTCTATCAGCTCCGACTCTTTCATTAGTGACAAGCAAAGAGACAAGGCAGCTACTGGCTCCCTATATAAGGCTATTCAGGTAATCATCTCTTAAGTTCACTAATTCTTCTTTTTTCTAAGTGTTATCCATCTCGTACTAACTAATTTTTTTTTGCCTTTTTATCTCTTACCTTCTACCAACTAACTCAATGGGTTTAAGAAAAACTTACAATACTTGATTAAGCTACTGAGTACATGAAAGCGGAGTAGTCACTGAGAAAAGAGCTGAATGAGAAGGATTAGATTCACTAAAAGGTCATTGTGGACTTAGAGAAGAAGTAGTCTGATGCCTTGGAGAGTCTGAGGAGAGATCATGGTGTTGCGATCAAGGCCTTGTAAACTAAGCATCAGGCTGAGATTAAGGAGGCCAAGAAGAAATTTGTTGAGATATTCAAGGCTTTTGACGAGTTCGACAGTGATGGATTTTAATACCTAGAGAGGGATCCATGATGGTTTGTCACTACGCCATTAAAAACTTTCCATACTTCTCTTCTATGACCAAGGAATTCCAGGCTTTTGACTTTTTAGATCCTATGGCTGCAACTGCTCTGAATGACATAGAAGTTGAAGCCCTCACCATAAAGAAGATAATTGTGGAGACTACAATGCCAGAAGTCACTGAAGGAGCTGATGGTGTCAGCTTTGAAGAGGAAGCCCAAACGAGATCAACATCAGATCATCTTTTCAAGTAGGAGGCCTAGAGGCGAACAAAATCCTAAACTTGCATTTTATAGAGTGGTCGTCTATGGCCTTATACCCTCTTTCTTCTGTACTCTATTTAAAACATCTTGTCTCTACCTTTTGGATGAACAATGTTATTTAACGTAACAATATTTTTTTGACAATCTTTTTAATGTTATGGCATTATATGATGATTGTATAATACAATCTTTTGATGGAATGACATTATATGATGATTGCCTAATACAATGATCATTTATGGACCAACTGTAGTGTATGCACCTTATTAACTTGTCACCGTTAAATGGCATTTTGAATACGATGCATGTTATTACACTGTTTTTATACATTACATTCATCATAATGAGTTGACATTGAAGTAACCGTAAAATAATAGTTAATTTAATGTTCTTCACCACCAAAGTGTTGTCATACATTGATCCCCCCCCCCCCCCCCCGGGGGGGGCATTGTTGAGAGTGTATGTATGAGATAAGTCTCTTCATACAATCTCATATCACCCGGAGAGTTATGATCTTCAATTCACCATAAAATGATGTTTAAGCAACCATACTTAGATGAGTTTTCATGCATTTTCACCACCTAAGTGACGTCATATGTTCATCCCACTCTCGGCGTTGTTGAATCTGTGTAGGAAAGCAATTGGATCTGGAGGAGAGGTATTTTCTTTGGTTTGAAAATCTTGAAATGTTGATTTAATTATACTTGTTAGTGTTTTCCTCAATATATATTTAGTTTATTTATTTTCAGGAGTATTGATTTTCGTTTTGGTGTTATGTTATACATGAATACAATTAAAAGTTGGTGTTATGTTAGGTAGGTTTGACATTGGTACTCTATTTGTTATGGTAATACATTTTAAGTGTGTGATGATTTGTGTAAGAACTTGCACAATTTTCTCTTTATTTATTTATTTATACCATGGCCCTTTTGTTGATTAATATGATCTTTTATGTTATGTCTTGATGAGACCTAAATGTCATAATATGATCTTTTAGTGGGTTAAATTTGATTCATTTTGTGTGTTATTATATAGATGAATTGTAATGTGAAGTAGTGTAGTTAAAGTAGTTCAGTTTGCTCAGTTTGTGTGAGATGATCTAAACAATATACGAGTGAAGGCCTCATATTTAATTACAGCTAATAATTCAACAATTTATAGTCCGCTACAATGCACTACCTTTTGTTGTGTCTTATTTTTTTTGCAGGGTAACATTTCAGCGCTATATTTTATTCACATTAATAAATCAATGGTTTGAGCCAGGTAGATTGTTTATTTATTGTTGTTATTAATATGTAAGATTGTTGTTTTCTATTTTTTTTTGGCCTTACAGGCTTTTGTGTTGATTAAACAAGTTAGTTTTCGTGTATAAACGAAGGAGACACTGACGAATGTTTTTAAAAATTGTATAGAATTTTTTATGTGTGAGATTGTTGTTTTCAATTTTTTATGGTCGTGCGGTATTTTGTGTTGATTAAACAGGTTTGTTTTCATGTATAAACAAAGGAGACTCTGCCGAATTTTTTTTAAAATTGTAAAGGGCTGTTGATATGCGAGATTGTTATTTTCATTTTTTATGGTCGTGCGGGCATTTGTGTTGATTAAATAGGTTAATTTTGATGTATAAACAAAGAAGGTTCTGCTGATTTTTTAAAAAAATTGTAAAAAATTGATACGATTAACTAATTTATTTGGATATTTGATTTTACTATAATATTATTTTGATAAAATGATTATTTAGTGATTGTCGGTTGTATAGAAGAAGTTGAAGAGACGTGTTTTTTAGTGTGTCTACTATATGTGACACTAAGAGAAGTTTTTAAAGCGTGACAACTATATTTATCATCTTATTTAGGGACGATATTTTTTTAACAATTGCATTTCTTATTAATTAGTATGATTTTGTATTCATTTAAATATTTCGACTGAAATGTTGTTTAATGAAAGAAATTGTTATTGGATACGAGTTTCAATGAATGCAGTTGATATATTGTGTTTAGAATTTGATGATTTGACTTATAACGCAAATTAGACGTCATTTATTATTGCAGCATAAAGCATATACAAATATAATTTTTTATTTATCTAACCGTCCCTAATACCCATTTTGCATTAATTGAGAATACCTTTTGGGACGGTTATTATCCGTCCCTATTACCCAATTTGCATTAATTGAAACTACCTTTTGGGACGATTTTTTACCATCCTAATTGGGGTTGCCAGATTCTGAGTAGTATTAGAGATGGTTTATCTGTCCCTAACACTACTCGCGAGAGCGGAATTTTTTTCGCGGGAACACCTTTTGGGACGAAAAATCTTTCCCTATTGCCAAATGTAGAGAATTCATTAATTAACATTTAGGATGGTAAAATCTTTCCCTGAAATATTTGCGACGCCTAGTATAAGGGACGAATTTTCACCGTTGCAAAATCCATCATAAATACTCTTTTGGGACGAATTTTGTGCTTTTAGGGACGAATTTTTACCGTCCCTAATACTCACTTTTCTTGTAGTATTATAACAATATATTCCTTTATCTTTAATGAAGGAAACTTTCTTAGCATTAGCCTCATGCAAAAAAATCTTATTATAACCCGAATATGCATTTATAAAACTCATCAACTCATGCCCGGCTATAGCATCAACCATCTGATCAATTCGGGGTAAGGAAAAACTATATTTGGGATAAGCTTTATTTAGGTTGGTGAATTCGACACACATCATCCACTTTCTATTAGCCTTTGACACTATAATAAAGTTGGACAACCAGTCTAGATATCGAACTTCTCAAATGAACTCGGCTCGATGGATATTCTTGACTTCATCTTGAATGACCTCATTCTGGTCCCTTGCATAAGTTCTTCTTCTTTTCTTTACAAGTTTCACTTTTTCATCAATATTCAATCGATGATATATAACCTTAGGGTCTATCCCTAGCATATATTCATGGTTCCAGGCAAAGATACTGTGTCTTCTCCTTAAAAGCTTAATTAGCTCTTCCTTGATTTCAGCTTTTAGGAACAAACCGACCTGGATGGTTTTTTTAGCTCATCCTCACTGAGGACGATGGATTCTACCTCTTTGGCCGGTTCACACTTTTTATCTTTTTCTCGTCTCTCGAGTCAAGAGTATCAATGTTATACGAGGTTTTGGCTCTCTTATGAGCCTCATTTTCCTCAGCCAAGGTGAAGTAGTATTCACGATTCTCCACTAAGTCACCTTATACTTACCTTACTCCATAGGAAGTCGGGAATTTAATCATCTGATGAACAGTGGAAGGCATGGACTCAAACTCCTTGAGGGTTACGCTTCCTAGAATTATATTATAAGACGAGAAGACGTGCTCATCCATGACAAAAAAATATAACTTTCTTAATGAGGCACATCAGTTAGGTGCTCATGCACACATCCATCTCAAATACCCCTAAGGGGTAAACTTTCTCTCTGCTGAAGCTGATCAACGGCTGATGATACAGGACAAGTATCTTCTTGTTGATATTCAACCCTTTAAATCAATTTCAAAACATAACATCGGCGTAACTTATGTCGAAAACTAGAATACGGGATGCATAATATCCATGGACTCTCGTGTTGATCACCAATGGGTGATCATGAGGAGATAAGATTATTTTAAAATTGAGCCAAGAAAATCCAACGACTAGGGTATCCATATCCATCTTCTTTAACTTTTATGGTTTGGCCTCTGTCTTGGCCAAATTCACATCCATTCTCTTCGGCACTGACTTGGCCTCCACGACACGGGCTTTACGATTATTCAGCTCCACGCCACCACCGTCCAATCCTCCACATATCATTTTACATAAAAAGATGTCATATACAGTTGATCCTTTGCATCTGGGATCTTTTCTAGGAGGTTGGAGTCATCTCCCTCACTATTAGACTCATCGGCCTTTTTATTGATCGAGGCCTCTCGTCTCGTCTTATCTTTTTTCCTCCCATTATGCTTTTTCATGGCATCATCTTTATTTCCGCTCTTGTTTATATATTTTTGCAACTTTCCCTATTTTAGCAGAATCTCTATCTCTTCCTTTAAAGCAAAGGATTTATCGGTTGTATCCCCATAGTCCTAGTAAAACTCGCACCATTTCCTCTTGTCTCTTTTTTGAGGAGGGAACTTGAGATTTTCTAGACATCAAAGTGCTTTGTCATCTTTGATCTCATTGAAAATAATGTAAGGGATCACCGTCAGTGGAGTATACTTGGAAAATTTATCTTTAGACGTGTCCTCTTCTTTCCTTCCTTATCCTTTTATTGATGGGACTTGCTTCCACCAGACTCCTTTGCGCCTCCCCTTTTTGCCACCATGGCCTCCTTCGCATACATGATTTTACCTACCGAGGCCAGGAGTTCATTTATGGTATTTTGAGGATCTTCGACGAGTTTCCAAAGAAATTTTCTCGGTTATAACCCACTAATAAGGGTTATCATAGCAATGTTCTCCTTATAATCTTCCACCTCCAGTTTTTTCCTATTGAATTAAGAAATGTAATCCCTCAGAGTCTTGTTCTTGCCTTATTTCACATTCAAGAGGTAACTTACCTTCTTCAGTGGCTTCATACCGAAGCAAAAATTATGTATAAACTTCTCGGACAACTGCTTAAAATTTTCAATGGATTTTTTGGGCAAGGCTACATACCATATGTGAGCGAAACCTGTGAAGGTACTAGAAAATTCCCTGAACCTCATCTCATCAGCAGTCGAGTCGATATTGGTCGCTGATTGGTACATTTCTAGGTGATGTACTGAGTTTGAACTCCCATCATACTTAGGGTTTACAATAGGAGGCTTAAGCTTTGCATGAGTAGGATAACTCAGGATCCTCGCAATGAAAGTAGACCCCTCTATATAGCCTCCACAGCTGAGGTCTCAGCTCGTGAGAAGAATGTCGATCTTGTCTTCTAGCCTTTGAATAGAGTTATCCCAAGGCTTGTCTTCAGCGACAATATTATTGTCACCTCCTTTTGATGTAATTACAACTAATGCCGACTCCCATGCAACAGTACTCTGTCGATTATTAAATTCTCTTTGTTCCTCCCTTTCTAGACTTTGCTTGGGCTGATCATCACAATGTCTACCATTTCCCCTAGATGCAACATTGTTGCGAGAGCTGGAGCGTCCATCAAGTTCATCCCCTCTTGGGCAGAGACAGTCAAAGGTTGACCCTATACTGAGTCTATCAAAAGCTGAGGTTCTCGATCGGTCATCACGGGTCAGACAACACTACACTAAAAATAGCAATTTGGCACACCTAGATATTAAAAATCTGGCACAGCTTAAAACTGTGCCAAATTTTGGCACGGTTTAATGACAATCTGGTACACTGTGACACCCTGCCCAATTAAATATCAGGTGATCAGTCCTTTATAAAATTTATAACAGAATGTTCGGTTGGTTCAATCTTAGCATCACTGTCAAAAACTTAAATCCAATTTAATTACCTAACTTTTAATTAAGCTAGTGTCAAAATATTTTCCAATTTAATTTGAAACATATTAATTTAATAAATTCTGAACATGTAATTAGAAACCATACATAAGAATTTAATGCTGACTAAATCAATTTCTGAATAATTAAGATTGGATAAAACCTCATGTTCAAAGTCACAAACCAAACCATATAAAATACTCAATCCAACTAAAAAGAACTATAAAGGAAACTGAGTACAACTCCGCTAATGAGAATGGACGACACATGCCCGAACTGAGATATCTGAACTATGAACTGAATGAACTGAGAGAAGCGTCTAATCTCAATGACCCGCAACTTCCACAACTGTTGCAGCTCGACAAACCATCCAAGTATCTAGAGCCGATGTCTCTGTGGCTGGGCACCTGTACTAATACACACACACACACACACACACACACACACACATATATATATATATATATATATATATATATATATATATATACAGAGAGAGAGAGAGAGAGAGAGAGAGAGAGAGAGAGAGAGAGAGCAAAAGAGAGAAGAAATGCAAGAAGCGGGTCAGAGCCCGATGTTTTAAAAAGATTTATTAGCAAGTATTTAAAATTGCAATAAAGAAAGTATTATATGCATGTTAGTTCGAACTCTCACATGAGATTCTCACCTCTCGACTAGTGTGCACGCCTAACGTACCTCTAATCCAACCTAGCCATCTGACACACTCCTTACTAGGAAAAAGGCTTATCCCTCTAACTACCCCTCATAGTAGTATTTCGTAAATCGATCTCGACATTTATCATTTTAAACAAATGTGTTATCACAGTACAGCCAAGTATTTCCTTTTTACTTACATACTTTACCAAAGAGTTCGTTATAAACGCACGTATATTATTCTTAACACAATTATACAAATACGACACCCCTAGGCTAAGTTACGATGCACACATACTCTGTTATCAAATCTCGGTACATCATGTACATGAGGACTACATGTTCCGAATCTCTCAGGAACCGTTACAATAAGAAAAATCACACATATTGGAGGCGAACATAGTTCACATACCCATGGGTCACGCACATACCTACGCTCCCATGGTCATCCGACTTATTAACTCACCAATAAGCCATTCACTGTCCTATGTCCTTAAGGTACCGATCTAACCCCCCCCCCCCCCCCCCCCCCACACCCCCCATGGCACACAAAGATTAGATGGACCTGTTTCGAAAGCCGACCTCCCGTGATGGCAAGTATGGTAGGTATGTCATACACATAATATATCAAATATAGGTATACACACAACCCATCAAATCAAGAGGTATACACACAACCAAATTTTATATTCTATACGTAGTATTATTATCATTAAATACTGTCCACGTATTTTCAAATTACAATATTCCCCCTCTCGTAATATATATAAGGATAATATGTCCTTCGAAAATCCTTAATACAAAATCATAAGAAGTCTCAAATGTAACCACTAATTTTTATTCTTATAATTTCCATATCGTTAGAACTAATATCGTAAGTATTTATCACTTAATACTCTCGACGCAATTTCAATTACGATTATCTCTCTCTCTCTCGCAATCTTCAAGGTAAATTCACCGTTCCAAATATTTGAATCATTACACCTAAGCAACTCCCAATAATTTTGCACTATTTTGGTTTCATCGAACACTAATTTTTCTCACTCAAATTGACTGCTTACACAAATAGAGGAAAAATAGGAAATTCTCTGAAAATTAGAAATCTCGCTCAAACCAGAATGGATCTCGCTCGAACGACTTCGAGCGAGATCTCGCGACCTTAGCTATTTCGTCTTCAACCTTAGACAGACTCATTTTTCACCATTTTCCAACCCTAAAACCTCTAAAATATCATCCCAAACTCCAATCAATCAGTCCCAAATCGAATCCCTACATTTATAAATGAATTCTAACAACCTAAAATCATTAAATCTTGCATATAATTCGAAATCCCCAATTTATTATCAAGAACCCTAGTTCTTAAATTGATATGCATAACTTCTAAATTAAACCCATATTTGTTTATAGAAATTAACATAATTTCGTAGGCATCATCTTATCTACATATGGGATTCAAATGCTTATCAAATCAGCCCTAGGTTATGATATAGTTCTCTAATTTCACCCAAATCAACTTTCATAATAATGGTTTATCAACCTAGACTAACATGTACACAATTATCGCTATAGAAAGTAAGTAATAAACACTTGCCTCGATTTTGAAGGTCTGGTCCGTTGGTGTTGTTGGTATGGATGCGTTCCTCATATTTCGATCTACACGATAGTGGTGGTGGTTGTGAAAGGTGGTGAACATAGCTTCTCCTCCTTTGGACTTTTCTCTCCCTCACCCACTGTGCCTTTCTCTTGATTTTGGTGTAACCTAACCCTAATTGTCCCCAATTAGCTGATATATTATTTCTTCAATTTTCGTCCATTTAATTCCTCCAAAAATCCAAATTACAAAACTACCTCTATCGGGTGCCGGCTTGGCCTAAAAATATCCCGGAGTCCAAATAAAATACTCGGGTAGAGTTTTCTGACTATCTCGACCCCTCCAGACTCAACGGCGCACTCAAAATGATCATAGGAGTTACTGAAAATATTTTACCTTTTTATTCCACTTAATTAGTCCCGACACGACTCACACGCGCGTCTCCGACTTAATATACCAAACTGTCATATTTTTTTCTCACGACAAGTTATTTAAAATCGTCATTCCATATTATTTGTTCTCACAGTATTATTAATAATTACTAACTTCTCATCACGCTAGTAAATATTCAAATTTTATCCGGATTAATAATTAATCTTCACATTTTAATTTAATTAATCCCACAATAATAATAAATCACATATGTTGATGTAAAAAATTAGATCACTCTAATAATTCAATCATAGATAAATAAATGAGACCAAAGATTTTAAAGTGGTTCAGCCTTATAAAAATGGCCTATGTCCACCGTTGTTTTATTGCTGAGTGTTTGGGAATTCTCGATTTGTGAGAAATTCCGTTCTAGATTCGGTCCCCCTTACAATGAGGATTGTACAATGTATTTATAGCCATGAGGCTGTAATGTGAAAGGGTAATACATTAAATGATATACATATGAAAGGGTAATACATTTAATGCCCTTTTTGCATGTGTGTCTGAATGATAAGCATTTAATGAATCAGTTGAACTGTTGGTTATCCAGCTATTAATGCTTTGTTCGAGATGCAGCTCGAACCGCCTGAGTTGCTCGGACCGCCTAAGCTTCTTGGTACTCAAGAGTTCCTCGGAGAGGTCTGTTCCTCGGAGCGTATGAGTTCCTCGGAGTAACATGGTTCCTCGGAGCGTGTGATCATCTCGGAACTGCTTGTTGTTGCCATGTAGATATCCATGTGTCTTCATATGATTGGTCCAAGTCAGCAAATTAAATTTGGTATCAACAGAAGCCCCCAATGTTTCATAGTTCGAAATTTGAGGAGTATGGAACATTCTTTCTCGGAATATGGTAGCTTTAAATAGTCTTCCTGATTTTTAGGAGCATTTCCCTTGTATTTATTTCTCCTTCCCAATTCGTAGAATCATGCTTTTTTGGACTTTTTTGCGTGCTTCGATTCCCGCATCACTTTTCGTCTTTTTAGCCGTTGTTGTCCGCTTTGATTCCCGCGCCACCTTTCATCTTTTTAGCCGCCGGTAACGTAATCATCCTTTTTTGTAATCATTACTTCGCCATTTTCCAAGGCAAGGTATTTAAACTTCACAGACACTCCCATTGTCTTCTACCTTTTCAAATTTTCATCTTTGAGTTTTACGTCGTTTCTTCCTACTCTCTTGTGCGTTCATCTTTTCCGTCGTTCGTTATCAACAGATCCATTCTTTTCCTGTAATATCTTCTTCCTTCTTCTTTATTTCTTTATTCACCATGGTTTACCCTGTTGAGTCTCTTGAGAAGTTTCGTTCTGATTTCTCCATTCCCTCTTGGGTTGTCTTGGAAGAGCCTTCTGAGCCTTCTAATTATTTCAATTTGGCTGAGGGACATTAGTTCCCCGGTCTCTTTTTGGCTGAATGTGGATTTTCTTTTCCACCCAATTCCTTGTGTCTGGAATTCTGTCAGTACTTCGACGTTGTTCCTGCACGAATAGCCCCCAACACATGGAGAATAGTTAATGGGGTGCATAGATTAAATGAAGTGCATGGAACTCGTATAGGAATCCCAGAAATCATGTTCTGTTATAGATGGGCAGTTAATGATAATATTTTTTATTTAAAAACTAGATTTTTAAATAGAGCCTTAGTAGTCAATCTCCCTGATGCCAATAGGGATTATTTTGAGCATGGGGTTGTCATAAAAAATTGGCAACACCCTCCATTAACTGGAGATGAGGTTTACTAGGGTCCCAGATGCCCTCCTTATGGCAATGGGATAGGTTATTTTCATTTTATTTTATTTATTTTGAAATCATGTTTCTTTTGTGTTTGATAAAATGTGCCACTGATAACAATATTTATTTATTTGCAGTTGATAGCAAGAGAAAGTGCCCAAAAGAAGCAGATGTCAATATAAGGTATTTGAAACTTATCTGGAGTCTGCATCAAAGTGTTGCCGACGAGCATATTAGATCAGCTTAGTATCTGTTCCAGTACAAGAGCTACACCACTTCTTTCACTGCTCGTCTAGTGATAAGTGAATCAGAGCCAGTACCAGCTTCCACCAGCTCATCGCCTGAATCTCATATTCCTTTAAGTGAAAGGATGAAGAAGAGAAGACCTCCTACCCTGTTTGAGAAGACTGCCTCCGGTTCTGGGGAGGCAAAAAGGAGTAGGATTGATGTCCGAAAGGAGGGGACGAAGAAGAATGATTCAGCTCCTCCAGTTACTTCTGCTAAAGTTACCGAGAAGGTTGCTGAGAAGCTCGTAGTGGCTCCGAGTAGGTCTGCTGCTCCTGGAGAGGTGATTGTGATCTCACCGACCAAGGGTTCTTCCTTGGTTGAATCTGTACCTGTTCCCCCGAGGAGGCTGAAGAAGAGCTCCTTGGTCAATTTGGCTGACACCATTACTCAGCCCCCAGCTGTTGGGGCTGGAGTTCCCACTTTTATTCCCCTGAGATCTGCCATGAGCTCATAAAGTCCTGGATCATTCCCGAGGTGTAAGGTACTGAAGAAAACCTTACTCGGGATATGGTCACCTCGCTAGCTGCTCGTCACCATGCTTCTGTAAGTATCTTTACTTCGAATTTTTCATATTTCCTTTGTCATTTACGTTTCTAACTTGCTTTCTTTTTCTGTTCACAGTTGACGAGCTTCTTCAACATAATCCTGAAAAAGGATGAAGCAATTAAAGCTACATGCTCCTCGTTCAGTGTGGAGGGAGATATGGAAGAGGCTATCAAGTCTTTGGAAGACTCCCGCCAGAAGTATGCCACTGATAAGGTTGTTTGGGAGAAGAAGCTTGCCTCCAACGAGAAGGAGAAAGCTCGAGTTATTGATGCCTCCAAGGAGTTGGAGAAGAGAATAAATGCCTTGTAGAAGGAAAATAAGGAGCTCGAGGAGAAGCTCAAAACTGCTGGAGAGTTGGAAAATAAACTCAAAGCTGCCGAGGAGGAGTTGACTAAACTTCAGGACGTAGGTCGGCAGAAGGAGGAGGTAGAAAATAAGTTGAAGGCTGCTGAGAACTGTAACAACCCGCGTAATTTTGGGCTATTTTAATTAATTTCTGGAAAATGGAGGAAAATAAAGTTTTAGATAAAATTATTTTTATTGCTCAAACTTGTTGGTTATTATTTTTAAAGGCGGGAATTTTAAACGGTTTTGAAATCGGAGTTTCAGATTTTAAAATGATTTTTAAATGTTTTTAACTCTTGGAGTTGTTTTGACTTCCAACTCTTCATTTCTTTGCCTTATTTAAAGGAGTCTTTTGGATTCCAACTCTTCATTTCTTTCCATTATAAAAGGAAGTCGTGGGCAACCCTTTTAACCTACTTTTGGCAGCAAATATATTTTATATTCCTCTTCTTTTTATATACACATTGTCCCTTGAGATTTGTGAGTTCCAACCTTAGATTAGAGGTGTTCTTGGGGCTATTTTTTTGGAGGTTTTTGGAGAAGCTTTTGTAGATCTTTTGTGTTGATTTTGAGGATGTGATCGTTGGTTTCTCATCATGGTTTGAGGTATGGGGTTTTACACAATATGCTCCTTAAATCTCGCGAGTGTCATTCTCTTTGAATTCTTTTTAATTGAACTCATATTTGAATTGATAAATTCATTGAAATCTGGAAAATAATTATTGAAATTATTTTGATTCATGTGGTATCATTATATTATTGATGAGCACGTTGTCATGAGATTTTAATATGGCACGGATGTTGAGTACCCGCCAAAATACCTATTCCCGAGCTATGGCTTGATAAAGCATATGCGAATGGTGTGAGGCCTAGTGACCCATTGATGTATTGTTGAGAAATTATATTGATGAATGCTTTGAGATTTGCATTTTGATTTTAATATTCGTACTCGTGTTGTTACGCTTTATTCATCGCTAACATATATTTGTTGAGCATCTTTCCTGTCGTATTATGTACTTCCCCATATTTTCTTTTAGTGGCAGGTTAGCGTGGATTTGGGCACTATGGATTATTGGAGATTGATTTTATCTTGGATATTTTGGGAAGAATTTTTAATACATTTGAGAATACTTGTATTTATTTATTTTGATGTATAGAGAATTGGGATTTATTTTATTTCGAGTTAGATGTTATATTTAATTCGAGAGACTTGTTGTAATTGAAGAGATTGAGATTAGTGGATTTATATTATTGTGGGTTTATTTAGATGCTCTACACCTTGTCACTTGTGAATTTGGATTTATTTTATCTCATTAGCGCTCCATTCGCTCTCCACGGGCGGGCGGGGTGTTACAGATGGTATCAGAGCCAGGTTATATGGCAACCCTCGGGGCTTGATTTTTGGGTTCATTGCGTGGTTAGCAATTTTCGGAGATAGAAAATTTTAGGTGATATTCGTGTTAGGTTTCGAGATTAGAGTTGAGGAATTTATTTTTGGGAGACGTGATTTATTTTTGAAGTTAGTGTAGTGGCCTGATTTTGAGAGTTAGGCATTCGGAAAATTTCGAGGGCGAAATTCGATTGTTAGTGGGGAAGTGTAACAACCCGCATAATTTTGGGCTATTTTAATTAATTTCTGGAAAATGGAGGAAAATAAAGTTTTAGATAAAATTATTTTTATTGCTCAAACTTGTTGGTTATTATTTTTAAAGGCGAGAATTTTAAACGGTTTCGAAATCGGAGTTTCAGATTTTAAAATAATTTTTAAATGTTTTTAACTCTTGGAGTTGTTTTGACTTCCAACTCTTCATTTCTTTGCCTTATTTAAAGGAGTCTTTTGGATTCCAACTCTTCATTTCTTTGCATTATAAAAGGAAGTCGTGGGCAACCCTTTTAACCTACTTTTGGCAGCAAATATATTTTATATTCCTCTTCTTTTTATATACACATTGTCCCTTGAGATTTGTGAGTTTCAACCTTAGATTAGAGGTGTTCTTGGGGCTATTTTTTTGGAGGTTCTTGGAGGAGCTTTTGTAGATCTTTTGTGTTGATTTTGAGGATGTGATCGTTGGTTTCTCATCATGGTTTGAGGTATGGGGTTTTATACAATATGCTCCTTAAATCTCGCGAGTGTCATTCTCTTTGAATTCTTTTTAATTGAACTCATATTTGAATTGATAAATTCATTGAAATCTGGAAAATAATTATTGAAATTATTTTGATTCATGTGGTATCATTATATTATTGATGAGCACGTTGTCATGAGATTTTAATATGGCACGGATGTTGAGTACCCGCCAAAATACCTATTCCCGAGCTATGGCTTGATAAAGCATATGCTAATGGTGTGAGGCCTGGTGACCCATTGATGTGTTGTTGAGAAATTATATTGATAAATGCTTTGAGATTTGCATTTTGATTTGAATATCCGTACTCGTGTTGTTACGCTTTATTCATCGCTAACATATATTTGTTGAGCATCTTTCCTGTCGTATTGTGTACTTCCCCATATTTTCTTTTAGTGGCAGGTTAGCGTGGATTTGGGCACTATGGATTATTGGAGATTGATTTTATCTTGGATATTTTGGGAAGAATTTTTAATACATTTGAGAATACTTGTATTTATTTATTTTGATGTATAGAGCATTGGGATTTATTTTATTTCGAGTTAGATGTTGTATTTAATTCGAGAGATTTGTTGTATTTATTTGAAGAGATTTGAGATTAGTGGTTTCCTCTCTTGTTGTTGTGGGATTTAGATGCTCTATACCTTGTGATTGTGGATTATCTGCCCATGACACAAAGTTGCTGCAACAATGCAATGAGTACTTTAAGGCTGGTCACACGGACCTAAGTGCTGCACAAGTTATCGACATCCTCGGCCAGGATGCTTCAGAATAGGCAGTGGAAGCATATCAATATCTGAAGTGTCTGCTTGATCAAGATGTATCCAATAACGTTGCTTATTATGAAATGATCGAGGATCTTCAAAGAACCCTCGAAGACCTTCATCTTAAATACAAAGAATCCACTGCCCTGCTGCATGAGGGGTACGAAAAGAAGTACAAGTTGATCATGGCTGACAAGGTCTACGAGAAGCTTTTTGCTGGGTATGATCTGAGGGAGAGAACTTTGAAGGGTGAGGTCGAGGAATGCAGACAGATTCCCAAGTTACTGGAGCAAGAGAACAACAACTTGCAAAAAGAGCTATGTCAATTGAAGTCTGCAGCCTCCACTTCCAGTGCCTTGATCCCAGTGACCGACGAGGGATTTTCGTTCTTAGAGGTTGAGAACGCCAAGTTGAGGGAAGAGTTGGAGACTTTGAAGAGGTCGGGTCCTTCCACATCTTCTCGGGGACGAGCAAGAGCTCCTCAGGGACGAGCAAGAGCAGCTCGGGTTCTTGTCGAGGAACAGAGAACTCAGTCTGCGCTAGAGAACCAGGCTTTCCAATTAATGGCGAAGAACCAGGCTTTGTCTGATATGTCTAAGAAGATTAGGGACCTGGAAAAATAGCTCTCTGCACAGAAGTCAGTCTTGGAGAATAAGGAGCTTTTCATCAAGAATCTCCATGAGCACCTAGAAAAGCTAACATATCAATTCCACAAACAGCCCAGGGAGTTCTGGATGGCTGGATACAACGAAGAACTATTCCACTTGGACGATCGTATCCAGAATGCCAATAATGAGGGCTACAAGCAAGGCTGGTTGAATGCCTTAGGTGTGTTGAAGCTCGAACAAGGTCATTATCTGTGGGACTACCATGATCCCGGGTTGCTCGACTTGCCTGTGCCACCATACAATTTGGATATGGATTGGATCCCTTCTCGGGCTATTCCTCGAAGCTTAATTTCAAAGTATCTCGGTGACTACAATTTACATTCTCAAATTGAGGTTTCTCGTCCCGAGCATCTCTTAGATCGACCATCCGTGATGAATGTCAGGATGTTGAAGGATCTCAACTTCATCAATTCTCCTCTGTCTTTAAATGATCCGCCTGCTGGCGAGGAACCTGTGTCAAAAGCAGAGGGGAAGAGACCAGTAGAATAGGAATTTTTGATGTAATAGTTAGTATACATGTCAATGTAACTGTAATTTCATTATCAATGTAATTTATTTTGAATTCAATGAAAGACTTTCATTTTTGTTTGCTATTATCTTGTAGTTATCAAACACTTTATATTTATGCATATCTGTTAAAAAGATAACAATATTGTGTTGTTTGTCGACCAGCTCAGTAATAAAAAGTTTCAAGTTTCAATAATATTGCTCGATCACTTAATAATAAAGTCACGAGTATAAAAAATGTTTAAAATTTTTCCAACCAACCAAGGTCATTAAATTATGCTTGTTGACCAACTACAGTTAGTGGGTTTTTATCCCCGACCAGCCATACTTGGTAGATTTTTCTCTTAAATGTTTTCGACCAACCAAGGTCGGTAAATTTTCTTTGTCGACCAATTACAGTTGGTGAGTTTTTATCCCCGACCAGCCATAGTTAGAAACTTTTGCACATTTTGGAATAATCTTACCTCCCGACCAACATAAGTTGGCATTTTCGAGAATATATGTACCTTCCGACCAACATAAGTTGGCATTTGCGAGAATATTTTATTTCCTAGCCAAACAGGTTGGCATTTTTACGAATATTTTGTTTCCTAGCCAAACAGGTTGGCATTTTTAGGAATATATTGTTTCCTAACCAACCGAAGTTGTCATTTTTAGGAATATTTCGTTTCCTAACCAACCGAAGTTGGCATTTTTAGGAATATTTCGTTTCTTAACCAACCGAAGTTGGCATTTTTAGGAATATATTGTTTCCTAACCAACCGAAGTTGGCATTTTTAGGAATATTTTGCTGAGCAGTCTGAGCAGCTTTGCCGAGCAGTGTGTAGCACTAGTATTCCCCAAAAAATTCTCAATAAAAAGGAGAGACTTTGGCAGAATATCTTCGTTTTATTCATACTGATGGAACTGCGTAACATATACATCACTGATAATACTTGCGCAGATGCTCTGCGTTCCATGCATTCTTAAACTCCTCGCCTTCTAAAGTTGTTATTCGATAAGTTCCTGGTCGAACAACTTCTGTAACTCGGTATGGTCCATGCTAGTTTGATTCCAGCTTATTGTGTTTTTGAATTACTTTTTTCAGCACATAGTCTCCTTCTTTCAGGTCGCACTTCTTCACCCTTTTGTTATATAACAAAGTTGTTCGCTGCTGGTAAGCAGCATTTCTAATGGCTGCTTCTTCTCTAACTTCCTCGAGCATGTTTAAATCCAGTCTTCTCATTAAGTCGCTAATAGGGGAATTGAAATTCAGTACCCTGTGTGTTGGGAGGCCCAACTCGGCAGGTATGACAGCTTCACTTCCAAACGCCAGCATGTATGGTGATTCTCCAGTTGCTACTCGGGGAGTAGTTCGGTAAGCCCAAAGTACTGATTGTAGCTCGTTGATCCAATTTACTTTTGCATCATCCAATCTTTTCTTCAAACCGTTCAGCAGCGTTCTGTTTGTCACTTCAATTTTTCCATTGCTTTGAGGATGACCTGGTTCTAAATGAACCTTCAAAATGTTTGACTGATGACAATAAGCGGCAAACTCCTCGTTATCAAATTGTGTTCCATGGTCTGTGATGAAGGCATGAGGTAGACCATATCGACAAATGATGTTCTTCCAAATAAATTGGTACACCTTCTCGTACGTCATTTCAATGAGTGGCTTAGCTTCTACCCACTTAGTAAAATAATCCACCGCGACAACGAGATACTTGAACCTTCCTCGGTTCGTTGGCAGTGGCCCAACCAAATCTATTCCCCACATGGAAAATGGCCAAGGGGAAGTTATGGGTGTCAATAATGCTTGTGGAGTTCTTCGGATGGAGGAGAAGCGCTGGCACTTATCACATTTCTTGGCATAGGCTATACAATCAGCTCTCATCGTCGGCCAGTAGTATCCCTGCATCATCACCCTTTGCAAAAGCGTCCGACCTACTACATGTGCTCCACAAGACCCTTCATGGATTTTTTCAATCAATTCTTTCACCTCGGAGGGATGTACGCATCTCTGCAAACCTGCTATAATTCCTCGTCTATATAAAACACCATTAGTTAATACATACCGAGCAGTTTTAAACTTCAATTTCTTGGCTGCGAGTTGTCAATTGGCAATTCTCCCTCCTCGATATACGCCCTGATGGGATCCATCCAAGATGGTCCTAAATCAAGGGTGATAAAGTTCATCGTCAGATCTTCATCTATACTCCGACCAGCTAACACTTCAATTGGGATTATTCATCGTAGCTCGGTGCGAGTAGCTGATGCTAGTCAAGCTAGGGCGTCTACTCTCGCATTCTCCATTCTTGGTATTCTCACTAGCTGAATAGCGGCAAATTCTGACACCAGCTCCTTTTCCTTTGCATGATATCTGATCATTAATTCTCCTCTAACTACATATACTCCCATCATTTGGTTTACAATCAATTGAGATTCATTGAAGATCACAACCTGCTGCGCCTCCATAATTTTTGCCAAATTAAGCCCTGCAATCATGGCCTCATATTAAGCCTCATTGTTGGAAGCTTTGAATTGGAAATGCAAGGCGTATTCCATGTCGACCTCGTCCGGAGTGCTCAAAACTATCCCCGCGCCACATCCTGCAGTGCAAGATGAGCCATCTACATATACCCTCCATATAGGTAACTCGTCTTCAAATTTTGAATCAGTCAGAGTTCCTCGGTAAAATATTTGTTGCTTCCTTTCATCCTCCCTGGATTTTTCTCGTTCCTCGTCGATCATCTTTTCTTGCCCTTTTACCAATCGGAGTTGGTCTGAGCTCGAATTTAATGATCCTGTAACATCCACTTGCCCTTTTACCAATCAGAGTTGGTCTGAGCTAGTGTTTGTTTATCCTGTAACATCCACAGGTTGATCAGCGAGCAACTCTTGTTCCTCGTCTGGAGTCCTCACAACTATCTCTGCATCACATCCTGTAACATCCACACGCCCTTTTACCAATCGGAATTGGTCTGAGCTTGTATTTGTTGGTCCTGTAACATCCACAGGTTGATCAGCGAGCAACTTTTGCTCCTCGGGGGTATCAGGATAGGTGAAATCCTCTATAAAGTCTGCTACAGCCTGCCCTTTTAGCGATGATTTAGGTTCATAAATTATATCATATTCACCGAGCTCTATTGCCCAGTACATCAATCTCCCTGATTTTTCTCGCTTATGAAGGGCTTGTCTCAATGGCACATCGGTATATACTACTATAGTATGATCCTGGAAGTATGGCCTCATTCTCCTACTCGCCTCAATCAGCGCCAGTGCCAATTTCTCCAGCCTTGGATATCTGATCTCTGCTCCTCGAAAGGCCTTACTTGTGTAGTAAATTGGTTTTTGCACTCCATTCTCCACTCTGATCAATGCCGAGATAACTGTTGAGTGTACAAATACAATTTTTCTCCCATCACCAGCCTGGACAACAGTGGAGGTGCTCCCAAGTATTTCTTCAAGTCTTGAAAAGCCTTCTCACATTCATCATTCCACTCAAAAGTCTTTCTGAGTGTCTTGAAGAATGGGAGACATCTATCAGTTGCTCGTGACATAAATCTGTTGAGTGTCGCTACTCGTCCTGTGAGACTTTGTACTTCCTTCTTCGTCGTTGGAGATCGCAGCCCTAATAGAGCTTTGATCTTTTAAGGATTTGCTTCAATGCCTCGTTGATTGACAATGTACCCGAGGAACATGCCTTCTCTCACTCCAAATATGCATTTCTTTGGGTTCAGCTTCATTTGATATTTATCTAGTTGATCAAAAGTCTGACTTAAATCTACTAGATGATCGGCAGCTTTCTTGCTTTTTGTCAGCATGTCGTCAACATAGACTTCCATATTGTCACTGATTTGTTCAGCAAAGACCTTATTCATCAGCCTCTGATATGTCGTACCTGCATTTTATAAACCAAAAGGCATAACATTATAACAATAAGTTCCCCTAGGGGTAATGAAAGAAGTACTCTCCCTGTCTTCAGGTTTCATTTTGATCTGATTGTAACCAGAATAAGCATCCATGAAGCTCAGCAACTCGTGTCCCGAGGTAGCATCCACCAGTTGATCAATTCGGGGCAATGGAAAGTGATCCTTTGGGCATGCTTTGTTGAGGTCGGTGAAGTCTACACACATCCTCCACTTGTTATTCTTCTTCTTTACCATCACCACATTAGCTAACCAATCTGGATATTTAACATCTTCAATGAAACAAGCTTTCGGAGCTTCTCGACTTCCTCCTGTATAGCTTGATTCTTCTCGGGACTGAATACTCTTCATCTCTGCTTCACAGGCTTGATTTCCTAATTCACATTAAGCTCGTGACATAAGAAGTTTGGGTCTATCCCAGGCATATCTTCATGACTCCACGCAAAAGTTTGTCTTCTACTTCTAAGGAAAGTTTTCAATTCTTGTTTTAATGAGGCATCCAACGATGAACCTATTTAAGTAGTTCGCTCAGGGCGTTCTTCGTCCAGAATGATATTTTCAGTAGCTTCCACCACTTGACCCTTCACGAGTTGCGACTCATCTCGAGGATCCAATGTTTCAATTTCTGCACTTTCATCCACTTGATAGGTAGTAGTCTTTTTCCTTGATTCTTCCAGTTCTTCTTGCTCGGCGGATGAATTATAGCATTCCCGAGCTACTTTCTGATCACCTTTCACGACTCCTACTACAAAGTTTGTTAGAAATTTTAGGCATTGATGCACTGTAGATGGTACAGCCTCGAACTTCTCCAATCCTACTCTTCCCATGATGATATTGCACGATGATTGGACATTCTTATCCATCACGAAGAAACGTATTCTTTATGTCCGACAAGCAGGCCACGTACCAATGAATATATCCAACTTGAACGTCCCAAGTGGAAATACTTTCTCGATAGCAAAACCGATGAGGGGTCTGTGGTAAGGCTCCAGTTGAGATAGCTTTAGATTTAAACTATCAAAACACGAGTAGAACTTAATGTCAGCCGAGCTACCATTGTCGACCAGCACTCTTGAAATCATTACCTCCTTCATTCTCATCTTGATCACCAGTGGATCATCGTGAGGATATAAAACACCTGTAAGGTCATTTTTTGAAAAACCGATGACCAATTTCTCCTTGTTCACCTTTCTCGTGCGATCTTCCTCAGCTAGATTTATTTGCTGAATGTACGAGCAAGCTTGAGCCTCATCGAGGTAAGCTTTTCTTTCTGCAGTAAGGTCTCCTCCTCCTGCATCTCCTTCTGTAATAACATTACAATCGAATGACCCAAAGCGTATTGAAAATACCTCTCGTTCTGGCTGCCTTGGTTTCTTGGGAAGATCGGGGTCATCCTCTGGATCAACTTCATGGTTTCTCTTCTTGTTCTCCTCTACTCGATAAGGAGATCTAGACCTCTCTCTAGTTCGGTCGTTGTTTCTTCTTTCGCCTTCCCGATCAACATACTTTTCTAGCTTTCCTCGTCGAATGAGCGTTTCAATCTCATTCTGAAGAGCTATGCAATTTTTAGTCATATGTCCATGATCCTTATGGAACTCGCAATATTTTTCCCTATTCCTCGTGTCAGGGTCTGCCTTCATTTTCTTTGGCCAGTTTAACTCCTCGCTGTTCTTAATTTCTTCCACGACGTGGTTGATATTTGCCTTCAAAGGTGTGTAATTATCAAATTTCCTCAAGACCTCCCATAACGACCTATTTTTGGATTGTTTGTCACCACCATTGTTCTTATGTTCTTTTTTCTTAGCTTTATCACCTTCCACCTTGGTTTCTTTAGCGTCCATATTCTTCTTCGCAGATATGGCCTCCTCGGCATTCGTAATCTTGGACGCTTTTCCCATCAGGTCCGACATGGTTCGAGGTGGATCTTTGGCCAAAGTGTAGTACAACTTGTTTGCCAGCAGTCCACTCATCAAAGCGGTAATCGCTGTCTTCTCTTCATAATCAATGACTTCGAGTTTCTCGTTATTAAAACGAGTTATATAATCTCTGATACTCTCACCAGCTTTTTTACCAACACTTAACAAATGTGCTACTCGCTTAACTGGCTTTGCTCCAAAGCAGAAATTCCTAATGAATAACTCGTCCAGTTGAAGAAAAGTTGAAATCTTACCCCGAGGAAGATTATTATATCATATCTGAGCAGATTCGGTAAGAGTCCTCGAGAATGACCTGCATCTCATCTCGTCTGGGACAGCATAGATGTCGGCAGCAGCTTGATATTATTCTATATGAAGGACAGGGTCAGTCTTCCAATCATACTTGGGAGTCACAACAGGTGCTTTGAACTTTGATGGTGTTGGAAAATCAACAATGTCCTGGACAAAAGGTGTTCCTCGAACAAAGGTTCGTTGTAGAGGGTTCTTGGCCTTAGCTATTTACCCTAATCTATCCTCCAGCCTCTGAATAGATCCTTTCATTTCCTTCCTCGGGCTTATTGGTTCGAGCAACTGATCACGTTGAAGTGGCGTCCTGGGATTTATCTCGACGAGCAGCTGGTCAGTCATAGGATCCATCTTGTCGAGCAACTGGTCGCGACTCGGCAGATCCTTCCCTTAAATCTGATGGTCGTCGAAAGCTCCTCGACGATGCATTAAGAGGACTTTTGTTCCTCCTAGGGCCTAATCAGTCGAAAGGAGAAGCCCTACTTAATCTTTCCAATGCGCTGGTCCTTTTCGGGGAGAGGGTGACACGTTATTCAGTATCTGTGGCTCGCACTGATGAAGTTCGTCCAGGTTGATAAGAAAAATCTTCAGATTTCTCATTACGATATGAAATAGTACTCCTAGTACGCGAAGAAGGCGCACGGGTATTTCTTTGAATGCTTCGTGGTTCAGAATGGGCTGAGGCCCCGCCATGGAGGGTTTGGATGAGTTGTAGGAATTTTTTCTTGCATGACGGTCTGGCCCTGAGCCAGATTTGCCATTATTCCAGTCAGATCTGGAAAAAATTGGTGGAGCAGATGGATTTGGAGGGGTTCCAGCGTTTCGATTGCTGGATTCAGGAATATCATCCATTGGTAATGGATTGTATTTGATGAGAAAACGATATTACCAGTCGTTCCCACAGACGGCGCCAATCTGTTGATGTAAAAAATTAAATCACTCTAATAATTCAATCACAGATAAATAAATGAGACCAAAGATTTTAAAGTGGTTCAGCCTTATAAAAATGGCCTACGTCCACTGTTGTTTTATTGTTGAGTGTTTGGGAATTCTCGATTTGTGAGAAATTCCGTTCTAGATTCGGTCCCCCTTACAATGAGGATTGTACAATGTATTTATAGCCATGAGGTTGTAATGTGAAAGGGTAATACATTAAATGATATACATATGAAAGGGTAAATACATTTAATGCCCTTTTTGCGTGTGCATCTGAATGATAAGAATTTAATGAATCAGTTGAATTGTTGGTTATCCAGCTATTGATGCTTTGTTCGAGATGCAGCTCGGACCGCCTAAGCTTCTTGGTACTCAAGAGTTCCTCGGAGAGGTCTGTTCCTCGGAGCGTATGAGTTCCTCGGAGTAACATGGTTCCTCAGAGCATGTGATCATCTCGGAAGTGCTTGTTGTTGCCATGTAGATAGCCACGTATCTTCATATGATTGGTCGAAGTCGGCAGATTAAATTTGGTATCAACAACATAATTATTTAAATCTTCGAAAATACGGGGTATTACATACTTCCCCCCTAATAACGGAATTTTGTCCCGAAATTCGGAAAATAAGGCATTTCTGGTAAGAACAACTCCGGGTATTTATTTCACATCTCATGAATCTACGTAGTACCGCTCATACAGTACATTACTGAATACCCTTAATAGTGAACACCTCACTGATAATTTACTCTCCAAGCCTTACCATTTAAGTTTCACCACCTAATTTTTAGATAGTTACTATCTAGCCTCCTACTACTCCCACTAGTAGGTTAATTGATATTTAGATATATACAAATTTGTCTTACACACAATATATATTATAAATGTTAACACATTTTCGCCATACTGCCTCCGCAAAGGATTATGGAACCTAAGCATGTACTCTACCAGCTCAAACTTAACAATAATAAGAAAAAAATCCCACATCATTTGGTACCAATTTCCTCATTCTAACATGCAATAATGCAACTACCAATCATTTCCACCCTGGTTAACGGGCTCTAAAATTCCTCTGGACCTTGTAGATTATTTTCCTCCCCTCTATCCAATAAGCACAAGGATAACAAGGATTGATATATATAACGCCTCGAATGGAATGCTATTGATAATAGGTTGAGGGGAGTCGTCTTACACTAACTCCACCATTGGAAGATATTACACTAAACCTTCCCATAATTGGAATGCAACGTACCTCACAATATGCAACTAAAACTCTCAGTCTGCCTGTCCACCTGCGAAGGCGCTAGGCCGAATATGATTGCATCTCGATATTAATGGCCTCCCGAAAACTCTTCCCAATAATCGAGTTATAACTCTCTTAACTTTATCGAACAAAAAATCTAATTGTACCCCACATAACCTTACTATCCCAGGAACAATGGTTGGGGTTTACTATTACACGTTATGATTTGTCCTATCTTGGCATAACGTGAACTACTTTAATTACCCGGCCCACTTTCACCCACATAGGGTCGTGATCCCGTTGTGAAGTACTTAACTCTGTAATGGTCTATGGATTTACTCTCCCATTACTACCAAGGAATTCCTAATGCTGAAGGAACTCTATTAATTCATGATGTCCACTTCCAATTGGAGCTCAGTAATGTCTTGCTTTACTTGTGCCATCACTACTACGGCTTTATATTATTATGCGTTTTACCTTTCTTATAACCACATCCATATTTATGGCTCGGGCGACAGTGTCATCACTGCATGTCGCAAGTCCTTCCCCCTCTCTCTAAGCTTCAGATTCTCATGAAACATGCTCTCTCCATGTCCTATCAAGTAAGTTTCAACTTCCTCGAGTTAAACTTTATCGGATTCTTCCTATACTATTCTCGTGGCAAATTTGAGAATTAACGGTCTGAACTGACCTAAACCATCAAGCAGCTAAGTTCTGAAGTCACACTCTTCTACATTCAATTACCTCTTGCAATACGCATTGTGCCACAATTCTCAATGATGGAAAATACTATAATTCAACTATCTAGGGCGCCTATACACCCTATGTTTTGTGCATTGCAGCACCACCGTACTAGACGTTTTATATAAATAATAAATTATGCCCCGAATACTTGGCATGACTACATAGTAAGGTCCTACTCATCCACCCTACCTTTTCCACCTAATAATATTTTAGGCTGGCCCACCAGTCTGCTCGTGGTGTCAACGATTGGTAAGATTATCATATTAATCTTATACGGCCCTATCGGCCTTAGTTTGTAATATAACCATTATCTTCTAGTTATAACCACGTATATAGGTAATCATTACGATACTAAATCCATGTACTAAAGTCAAACTTCTCCCAACTTCCAACGTTCGCTAAGTTTCATGCATGGGATATCTCGCAAAGCGAATCCAAATCAGGAACCCCCTCGATACACTACTACCTAACACTGTTGGTCGTCGAGATCTGTTAAGTCCTTAATCCATAACATATATTCCTGAATTTCCATTTACGAACATAAAAAGTATACTTGTCCACTCTCACGTCACTAAAGACGGCATACGATGTAGAGCTCTCACTATCACAAGTTATTAGTGCTATATGATTAAGGAGCTATACCTCTCCTCTCTATAATAAGTAAATATACCCTGAATCATATTAGTAAAACACCCTTGCTCACCGGGATCGACATAGTAAGGCAACCTACTCACTGAAGTCTACAATACAATACAACACATATGCATGATCAACCGTCTTTCAGGTGATGCCTCATAAAAACAATATTTTTAAAATTTGAATTTTTTTTTTACAATAGTCTTATCACACAATTTACTATCGTTCAAAACCTCGGTAACCGTAACCATTCAATATAATAATAATGTGCTCTACTATAATAAATCTCAAAGGAGTACGAATCGTTACGTAATACCATATACAAATTTCTCTTAGTGTCCACACTTGCTCCTCCCCACAGGTGGTACGAAAATCTCGCTACCAAATGGTAGTCATTTACATAATAAGGCTGCTGTCGCTAGCGTACCCATTAAACCGAATGCACACTAAAATTCTTAGTGTTAACTATTCACATATGTTTTGACACACCCATGTCACTTGAACTCATCATTTATTCCTAAGGATGAAATAAAGCTCTATCAGTCTATCCTGATCGTAGGGTCCCCGTATGCACATTTTTTTACCCATAGTTATTTATAATCGTTATCCCTTTTGAATTCCATTCATTAGATTTTCCCTTGAATTCCTGGGCCCCGTCGACCCTGAAATACGGTATGCTACAGTTACTGAGGACTACATTGGTCCTGACTAGACCCACTAATCTCGGGTTATTAGTTCCTGGGCCCAATTTTCTTGACCCGATTCCTACACTGGACATTTTACTTCTCCAACTGGTATGCCTTATAGGCACGTTTTATTATTCCCAATACTATCACTTTCATTTCTCATGTGAACGCATTCAATACGGTAACCCTTATCTCTATATACAGGGTAATTTCCCTTTCACTGGTCTTCCTGGACTTGATGGGATGTCCTTCTCTCGGACCTGGCAGTCTTAACTCCCAGTTGTTATTTTCGTTGTTCCTTTCGCTCTACAGGGCATATGGAACACATGGTCGACCCGCTGGTCTTGACTGAATCTATAACCATTTCATTAAGATTTAATCATATCATTTAAATAGGTTTCCCCTCACTGGGTATACTTTATGTTGATATTCTACTAACACTATTGAATTCAACCTTGCCCTTCAGCTTGGTTTCACAACTCGACTGGCTCCCTTTCTTCTGGGGTGTTGACATATTCTAGTAAACATATACTTTGATGACATTGACACTAGTCACCTTAGTCGCACCTCCCATTCATGCTAGGGCATTCTACCCAGGAGTCCATTTTCAACTTACGGTCCCTTTTATCTTTCGTGACTCCTACTTTAGTTACGAAGTTAGCTTACCAAGTTAACTCATCATTTACGGTCGGTCTCTACCCGGCCTACTGGTGAAAATTTCAACCTCTCTTCCATATCTCTGTCTGACCAGAAAATGGAACATTTTAAATGGTCAACCCGTACCCAATATCTCGGCCTGATTGACATTTTTTTTTACTCTTTATTATTTCTCTGAGCTAGAAAAATTTCTTATGAATTTAAAATTCTGAGTGTCACTACACTCTACTTTACATTATTTCCTTTGGATTATCTCCCTCCCTTGGCCCATCACACTTAGATATTACTGTTGATGACTTCTATCGCGATCATCGTTCCTCGAATGTTTCACAACTTTCAATTGTTTTCCTCCTCCTGTAGTCCCGCTAATGGCCTTCGCTGGTCGTCCCATATTGTTCGGAGTACAAAGTCCAATCACTCTCACATGTGAATTGGATTTACTAGACTAAATCGCAGGAAAGAATACAACAATCCTAGTATAAGGTTCTACATCAAAGAACGCTAAGCTGAAACATAATAAGCCGTACAGATCTTAAAGGACACGAGAACCTGATGCTCTGATACCACCTATGACAACCCGCCCAATTAAATATCGGGTGATCCGTCCTTTATAAAATTTATAACAGAATGTTCGGTTGGTTCATTCTTAACATCACTATCAAAAACTTAAATCCAATTTAATTACCTAAAATTTAATTAAGCTAGTGTCCAAATATTTTCCAATTTAATTTAAAACATATTAATGTAATAAATTCTGAGCATGTAATTAGAAAGCATACACAAGAATTTAATGCTGACTAAATCAATTTCTGAATAATTAAGACTGGATAAGACCTCCTCTTCAAAGTCACAAACCAAACCATAATAAATACTCAATCCAACTGAAAAGAACTATTAAGGAAACTGAGTACAACTCCGCTAATGAGAATGGGCGACACATGCCCAAACTGAGATATCCGAACTATGGACTGAAGGAACGGAGAGAAGCGTCTAATCTCAATTATCCGCAACTTCCACAACAGCCGCAACTCGAAAAACCATCCAAGTATCTAGAACCGGTGTCCCTATGGCTGGGCACCTGTACTAATACATATATATATAGCAAAAGAGAGAAAAAATGCAAGATATGGGTCAGAGCCCGATGTTTTAAAAAGATTTATTAGTAAGTATATAAAACTGCATTAAAGCAAGTATTAAATGCATGTTAGTTCGAACTCTCACATGATATTCTCACCTCTCGACTAGTGTTCACGCCTAACGTAGCTCTAATCGAACCTAGCCATCTGACACACTCCTTACTAGGAAAAAGGGTTATCGCTGTAACTACCCCTCGTAGTAGTATTTCGTATTTGATCTCGACATTTATCATTTTAAACAAGTGTTATCACACTACATTCAAGTATTTACTATTTACTTACGTACTTTACCAAAGAGTTCGTTATAAACGCACGTATATTATTCTCATCACAATTATACAAATACAGCACCCTTAGGCTAAGTTGTGGTCACATACTCTGCTATCAAGTCCAGGTACATCATGTACATGAGGATTATGTGTTTCGAATCTCTCAGGAACCGTTATAATAAGCAAAATCACACATATTGTAGGCGAACATAGTTCACATACCCATGGTGTACCACCCCGTATTTTTGATGGTTTAAATAATTATGTGATTAATTATTATTAAGGGAAAGTAAGTGATTAATTATTGTTGTTGGATTAATTAAATTAAAATGAGAGGAATTAATTTGTTATTAATTCGGATTAAAATAATTATTAACTAGCATGCCAGGGGTTAATACTTATTGTTGTGAACTATTAAATATTACTGTGTGATATGTAATATGGAATTATGACATTTGATAAATTATCGGAAGTGAGAAATACGGCAGTTTGGTAATTTAAGTCTGTCACGTGTGAGTCGTGTCGGGACTAATTGAAAGGAATAAAAAGAGAATTTATTTTTGGTAACTCGTATAGTCATTTCGAGTGCTCTGTTGAGTCTGGGAAGGTCGAGATAGTCAGAAAACTCTACCCGGGTATTTTATTTGGACTCCGAGAGATTTTAGTCAAAACCAGCACCTCGTAGGGGTAGTTTTATAATTTGGACTTTTGGGAAAATTAAATGGACGAAAATTAGAGAATAATTATATCATCTACGGGAGTTTCCATTAGGGTTAAGTTACACAAATCAAGAACGGCCATGGAGGGTGTGAGGAAGAACCAAATTCCAAGAGAGAAGACTCATTTGGCATCACCTTGCACAACCGTGACCACCAACGCGTAGATCGAGAAGGGAGGAACGCGTCTATACCAACATCACCAAAGGATTCAGACCTTTAATTTAAGGCAAGTATTTATTAATTGCTTTCGTTAGCAATAATCATACTCATGTTAGTGTAGGTGAATTCAATCCTTGATTTACATGTTAATTGGGTGAAAATTGGAGGTTCAATGATGATTAGAGGTTGGGGTAATTAGTTGTAAATATTTTGTCATGAATGTAGAGGATGAACTACGAAATTGAATCATATATTGATGAATGAACCTGGGTTGATTAGGTTCTTTAATTGAAAATTTGTAAACTAGGGTCCATATGAATTGATTTGGAGATTTTATATAATTATGAGGATTTATGACAAATTAATGATCCTAGGAGGTTAGGAATGATTTATAACCTGTTAGGGTTGATGGGTATTGATGATGAGGCATTGGGTGTTGAATCTTAGAGGTTTATAGGTTCATAAATGGTGGAAAAACGCAGAATTCTGGGAAAGAAGACGAATAGTGACATCTTGCACGATCTCGCGCTTCGAGCGAGATAGCATCTCGCGCGAAGTCGCTCGAACAATACATGGAAGTCATTCAAACGAAAACCCTTCTGGTTCGAGTGACAGAGTGAATTTTTGGGGATTTTCTCAAAGTCCAGTTTTGAGTTTGCCGGTTTATTGGAGTGAGAGAGATTGCCAAATAGTAAATTCAAATAGGACAGAATTTTGGGAAAAGTATGGGAGAATTAATACTTTAATTATTTCGGTATAGAGAAAATATATCTTGGAGATTATGAGAGAGATAGTAATATAAATATTTATACTATACGTAGTGATGAGGTTAAAATACGTATGAGGAGTACGTATGTAGGTTGGAGAAATACCTATAAATTATAATAGGATGTGTGTATGCCTATTACGTGATATTATTGTTAAGAGCACTAATGGGTGATAACATGGGGGTGAAAGAACATTATAATTAAGCGCACTAATGAGTGATAACTCGGGAGTGCAGAAACTCTATTGTTAAGTGTACTAATGGGTGATAACCCGGGGGTACAAGGATGACTATTGTTTGGCGCACTAATGGGTGATAACCCGGGGGTGCTGGATTATTATTGATAGGCGCATTAATGGGTGCTAAACCGGGGATGCAAGATTCTATTGTTAATCACACTAATGGGTGATAACCCGGGGGTGCTGAATTGTTAATGATAGGTTCATTAATGGGTGCTAACCCGAGGATGCAGGATGTTCTGGATAGGTGCACTAATGGGTCTTAGCCCAGGGGTGCAGGATTAGTATATATATATGTATAGGGATGATGTGACTATATATATATATATATATGAACATGTGAATATTACTACTGTGTGAAATTAGTAGACTTGGTAATAATAATAATCATTACATTGCACCAAGTGGTCTTAACCTATGGGTGCAGGATTAGTGTATATATATAGGGATGATGAGACTATATATATGTATGAGTTTACTTGGTTAACTTTTTACTTTGTGAAACTAGTAGATAAAATGGAAATGAGAAGTAAAATAATCTTAGTGAATAAAAGATTAACCATTTAAAGGGTGAATAATGAAACTTAGTAGGTGAGATAAACTATCTGATTAACGTATTGTATGGGCGATACGGGAATACTACTAGTGAGCATAGTTAGTATTAGTGTGATTTCTGACTAGTTAAACCGGGAGGTATAACTAGGGGAGATTAAATATACGTTAGGCATGCACAATAGACGAGAGGTGAGAAACTCATGTGAGAGTTCGATAACTAACATGCGTATAAGACTTGTTTTAAGAACCAGTTTTATATACTTGCTAAATCATTTTTACACATCGGGCTCTGACCCGTTTCTTGTATCTCTTCTCTCTTTTGATATATATATGTATTATATCAGGTGCTCAGCTACAAGAGTATCAGATTTGGAGATTTGGATTGCTTGATGCGCTGCAACTGATGTGGAAGCTGTAGGTCCTTGCAGTAGACCATATATCCTTTCCATTCAATTTCATCTAGACGTCTTGTTTAATGAATATGTCGCCCACTTCTAGTCTTTCATCGGAGATATTGTATTCAGTTTAGTTTATGGTTTGGAGTTTTGAACTGGGAGTTTGATCCAGTCTTATTTAGTTCAGTATTTGATTCGTGTACAGTACTTATTATATTCCTTTGTATGTTGATGGTTTATAATTTATTCTTGGATTGTTATGGAAGTTAAATGGTTTATATTTTAAGATGGAAAGAAATGGAATTTACTTAGTTTTAATAAATTGAGAATGTTTTGACACCTAGCTTAATTTTATATTAGGTGATTAATATGTTAAAAAGTTTTTCGACAGTGATGCTAAGAATGGACCAACTGAATATCCTGTTTTGAATTTATAGAGGACTGATCACCCTATATTTAATTGGGCGGGGTGTCACAGGTGGTATTAGAGCATCAGGTTCTAGTATCCTTAGGATCTATGCGGCTTATTACGTTTCAGTACATCGTTCTTTGATGTAGAGCCTTATAATAGGGTTATTGTGTTCCCTTACGTATGCGACTTACATTCTCCTTCTATGAATTATAATGTATGTGACTCATTATATGAATTTCTGTGTGATTCGAACACCGAACATTTTAGGACGACCAGCGAGGGCCGTAAGAAGAACTGCGGGAGAAGAAGCTCAACAGAGGACATAGAGCAATAGGGAAGGAGTGATCGGGACAAAAATCACCATGAGTATTACTTAAGCAAGAGTTCAAAAAATCGTTACTCGAGAACTGTGGGTTCCTAGGACATAGTCATAGATAACGGTGGAGTGATTTCAGGATCACCTAGCATAGTCGATAAAGGAGAAATCAGAGGGACTCATTTGAAAACCCATCGATGAAGATGCGGAGAAAAAAATGAGAAAATGTAACAGACCAGTGGAAGTGGGGAAATTCGAAGGAAATGGTGTAGAGTGGGGTGTGACGACACTCAGAATTAAATTTGGAGTTAAAAGCTATAGCTCTTAGGAGCATCATGTGGTGATTAGAGACAATCACCATATTTGAAGAAGTGTGTTTGAAATTTAGAAAGAAATTTGGGTACGATTTGACCGTAAGGTCTTCCATTCGATGTGGTAACAATATGCGAGTGAAATCTTGATGGTTAGCACAATGGGTAATATAAAAATTGATCATAAGAGAAAGATTGAATTGCATAATGAACTTCGTACCTAGCAAAGGGGCATAAATTATCAAAAGGGTTTATAGTTGATAAAGAACCCGTGAGTAGAACACAAGCATAGATGAGAAATAAAGCTAGGATGACTAATGTTGATGTCATCAAGGTTATATGGTGACTAGTTCTTGCGTTCTTTCCAGAAGAAGCAAGCCAGAAAGGTTAGAGGATCTGGACGAAAAGAAAAATTGAACTTAACGGTGTTAGTGAAACCCCAGATGAGATTATACCCAATAAGGAACACGGTTAGATGATTTAAAGTTGATTAACTTCCTACAAGGTGACGATGAAGTCAATCAAGGTCCGTGGAATCCAACCATAGTTCCGAAAGGCAAGTGTAGCCAGCAAGTTAAGACTACTCGGTCCGAGAGAAGGGCATTCCCAAAATAGTTAGTGGGACCAGTGATGGGGAAATGGTTCGTGAAGTTTTCCTTATGTGAAGGAAGTAGAACTACAAGTATTGAAGGTGTCCACAATTGAGAAGTGAGACTAAAGAGATTAGTAATGGTAAACCATGCCAGTTAGGCCTAACAACTGGAGGAGAGAGACTTCCAGCGAAAGAAATTGGGGTCAAGAAAATTAGGCCCAGGAAATTTATAACCCGAGAGCGATGGGTTCAGGCTGGACCAGTAGAGTCCTCGTTAATAGTATAAATAGTATGTCAGGGTCTACAGGACCTGGGATGTAAATGGGAGTTTAATAAATCTATAATTGAGGCCTGGAGAGTTTGGGTCTACGTTTCAATAATGGGCACAAAATCCACATGATGGAATAAATTGTCCATGATGAAAGAAGACAAATATAGGATAAATTCCTAGGATGTATGACGATTGCAGATGTTCATGGGTCGTGATGGCAGCCACGTGCTAAGACCCTGTGATTTAGTGAGGCCGACGAGGTTTTGCTTCTTCCTTGTGAGTAAAGGATAGATTCTAGTGACATGGGTGTGCCACAACTTTTATGTAAATTGGAAACCCTAAGCTCCACGTGCGGGTCGAGTTTAGTGGGAACATTAGTTTTAACAGTCTTGATACAAACGTATTTCTCATTGTTAGCAGGGTATTTTGATGATTGCCCGTGAGTGAACCAGGTGGGCCCTAAGAATATGTTTTGTTGTTATAATTTACTACTGCATTGAGTCAGCTTTAGTAGAGTTTATTATGGTAATGTGTAGTGATTAATTATTGTATGGTTAAACGATAGTAAAAATGTAGTGATATGACTGTCGTGCTAGATACTCCAGGAGGAGTGATCTTAGTTTTGTGTGGCACCACCTAAAATAGGGTTGGGCCCAGACATGAGTATATATGAGAATTTCATGGTATTATAGACCTCAGCGAGTATAGTGTCTAATTATATGTGATTCCTGAGCATAGGAATTTATTTATCTGTTAAGACTTAGAATACATTGTGTTCTTATCGAGCGGCAAAATATATCGCGTTATATATTTATAGCGCCAAGTACTTGGGATAGTGAGGGCGCCATGCTTCATGTTACATTTTTAGGGACATGAAAGTGGACGAGTAAACTTTTATGTCACAATACGTAGATTGTGGCAAAGTACATAGTATGTATTGAAGGCCTTATGGACCTCGAAAACCGCCTAGGTTAGATAGTAGTGTATCAGGGGGGTTCCTTGTTAGGATTTCACTTTTCGAGACATCCCACGCATGAAACTAGCAAACGTCGGGAGCTGGAGAGAAGTTTGGCCGATAATACATCAGTTTTGTATGTTCGTTATTGTACCTATAGGAGAATAATTGATAGTAGATAATTCTTTTATGAATTATGGCCAATAGAGTCTCCTAGTCTTAGTATCATTCTTAATAGAGCAATGATACCATTGAAGGATTGATTAAATTTTGACTAGTGGGGTGGTTGAGTGCACCTCTACCACATCAGCATTCTGAGTGTGCAAGAATTGAAGTAAGAAAATTTTATGTCTTTTGTATAATGATGCGCGAGGCATAGGGTGTATGGGCGCCCTAGGGGATTGAATCAAATGGTGGATTGTGATTATCTTGTGAATTCGATAACATGTAGTCGGGTAAGCCGAAGATTACTCCATAAGATTTTTTTTAGACTTACGTTTCAAAATGAACTGAGATTTTTGAGCGAGAAAAGAGACTTGTGTCACACGATACAACAAAGTCAAACATATCATGATTAGAAGTACATTCAAGAGAGTATAAAAGGTATCAGGATACAAATAACAATGGTAATGGGTATAATGTAGAGTAATTTTCAAAGTTAGTCTTGCAGTGGGTCAGCTGACTGTTAGAAAAAAGGTGGACAATTCGAAACCAGTAGGGGCTCCTTCCACTAGAGAATGGAAGAGTATCCCCAAGGATCTTCTCATGTAGCTGAGATAGTAAGATTATAGGTACTAAGATGCGATTGAGTACAGCCTAATACCCACAGAGGGATGGGCAGGACAAGCGATTTAATCGGATGCGAGAGAGAAAAATTTATGTGGACCCTAAGATCTTAGAGGAGGACGGGAGCAGTACCTTCTCTTAGTGGAGTTTTTGTCCAAATAACTCTTATAAGTTCACGTTCGGGCAGAGTGCCAGTAGAAGTATGGCACGATAAACTTTGTTGTTGTCCTACTTGAGAGTTAGAGGTGGGGGACCAGTTATGATTACAAATGTCGGAGAAGAATCGATATTATCGTATATATTGTGTGTGAAATATATATTGCACAACCAATTTACTTGTATGAATGACACGAGACGAAGTCGTATGTATATGAAAAGAGGATAAATCTACTAAGGTGCAAATAGTAGAAGGCTAGATAGTGAATATCTAAAATAATATTGTACTGAAACTTAAGCAGAAAGGCTTGGACAAGAGCCTATATTGCAGGGCAACCTGGAGTTTAAAGAAAACACATGTGAAGTGTTCATTAGTAAGGGTATTCGATAGCGTACTATATGGGTGGTACGGAGTAGCTTACTTGTGAGTGTCGGGATGCGATACGCAATACTTTTACAGCGTTGTCTGTACCTGGTATACTTTTTTCGAATTTCGAGATGAAATTCTGTTGTAAGGGGGGAAGTATGAAACACCCCGTATTTTTTATGATTTAAATAATTATGTGATTAATTATTATTAAGGGAAAGTATGTGATTAATTATTATTGTTGGATTAATTAAATTAAAATGTGAGGAATTAATTTGTTATTAATTCGGATTAAAATAATTATTAACTAGCGTGCCAAGGGTTAATACTTATTGTTGTGAACTATTAAATATTAATGTGTGATATGTAATATGGAATTATGACATTTGATAAATTGTCAAAAGTGAGAAATACGGCAGTTTAGTAATTTAAGTCTGTCACGCGTGTGAGTCGTATTGGGACTAATTGAAGGGAATAAAAAGAGAATTTATTTTTGATAACTCGTATGGTCATTTCAAGCGAGACGTTGAGTCCGGGAGGGTCGAGATAGTCAGAAAAATCTACTCGGGTATTTTATTTGGACTCCGGGAGATTTTAGGCCAAACAGGCACCCCGTAGGGGTAGTTTTGTAATTTGGACTTTTGGGAAAATTAAATGGACGAAAATTAGAGAATAATTATATCATCTACGGTAGTTTCCATTAGGGTAAAGTTACACAAATCAAGAACGGCCATGGAGGGTGTGAGGGAGAACCAAATTCCAACAAAGAAGACTCACTTGGCATCACCTTACACAATCGTGACCACCAAAACGTAGATCGAGAAGGGAGGAACGCGTCTATACCAACATCACCAAAGGATTCAGACCTTCAATTTAAGGCAATTGTTTATTACTTGCTTTCTTTAGCATTAATCATACTCATGTTAGTGTAGGTGAATTCAATCCTTGATTTACATGTTAATTCGGTGAAAATTGGAGGTTAAATGATGATTAGAGGTTGGGGTAATTAGTTGTTAATATTTTGTCATGAAAGTAGAGGATGAACTACGAAATTGAATCATATATTGATGAACGAATTTTTGTTGATTAGGTTCTTTAATTGAAAATTTGGAAACTAGGGTTCATATGAATTGATTTGGGGATTTTATATAATTATGAGGATTTATGATGAATTAATTATGCTAGGAGGTTAGGAATGATTTATAACCTGTTAGGGTTGATGGGTATTGATGATGAGGCATTGCGTGTTGAATCTTAGAGGTTTATAGGTTCATAAATGGTGGAAAAATGCAGAATTCTGGGAATGAAGACGAACAGTGACATCTCGCACGAAGTCGTTAAAACGAAATGGCATCTCGCGCGAAGTCGCTCGAACGACACGTGGAAGTCATTCGAACAACAACCCTTCTGGTTCGAGCGAAAGAGTGAATTTTTGGGGATTTTCTCAAAGTCCAGTTTTGAGTTTGCCGGTTTATTGGAGTGAGAGAGATTGCCAAATAGTAAATTCAAATAGGACAGAATTTTGGGAAAAGTATGGGAGAATTAATACTTTAATTATTTCGGTATAGAGAAAATATATCTTGGAGATTATGAGAGAGATAGTAATCTAAATATTTATACTATACGTAGTGATGAGGTTAAAATACGTATGAGGAGTATGTATGTAGGTTGGAGAAATACCTATTTATTATAATAGGATGTGTGTATGCCTATTACGTGATATTATTGTTAAGAGCACTAATGGGTGATAACCTGGGGGTGCAAGAACATTATAATTAAGCGCACTAATGAGTGATAACTCGAGAGTGCAGAAACTCTAATGTTAAGTGTACTAATGGGTGATAACCCGGGGGTACAAGGATGACTATTATTTGGTGCACTAATGGGTGATAACCCGGGGGTGCTGGATTATTATCGATAGGCACATTAATGGGTGCGAACCCAGGGATGCAAGATTCTATTGTTAGGCGCACTAATGGGTGATAACCCGAGGGTGCTGAATTGTTAATGATAGGTGCATTA